>LT642216.1:0-14709 GCA_900128585.1 Stramenopiles sp. TOSAG23-3 | reverse complement strand
AAGAAAGAAAGAAAGAAAGAAAGAAAGAAAGAAAGAAAGAAAGAGTCGAAAGAAAGAAAGAAAGAAAGAAAGAAAGAGAAGAAAGAGAAGAAAGAAAGAGAAGATAGAAAGAAAGAAAGAAAGATGACAGGTCGGTCGGTCGTGATCGACCAATAATTTTTTTTCGTTGTTGGTTGCTATAGTAGTATTACATCATAGTAGTATAATAATAAATAAATAGAGACTAATAATTGAATCTCTTCACGGGGTGAGTGGAGTGAGGCATGAAGGTTCGTTCTATTACATATATCGGCACGTAGTAATTAATAGACCACGACACTGTGTATATTTTATCATATTATTATTATTAGCTTAATTATTATTATTACAGTATAATAATATTTTTTAATATAATAAATATTGTGGGTAGAAGAAGAGATATATTCTTCGATTATTTGACTGAAAACAATTTTTTAAAAAGAGGTGGTTATATTGAAGGACAAGAAGAAGGCTGAGGAAGCAAAGCGCTTCAATTCCCAATTGTTGTTAGTTGAAAAGTGATTATCATTATATTATTTACGAAGAAATAGTTTATAATTATTATAGTAAACAAAAAAATGGCTAGTATGGCGGAAACAGAGTACGCGGACAGGGGTGACCCCACTGACTTTCTCTCAGGGGTTAACGCCGCACACAAGAAGGCGGCAATGGACCACGCGGCGCTGGAAGCGCTATTGACAGATAAGGAAAAAGACGCGTTGGTGGAGTTTCGAAAAATTATGAAAGATGAACCCTGCGTTTCCAGGGATACCGCTTCCCTCATAAAATTCTTAAGGGCTCGCAACTTTGATCTGAAGAAGACAGAAAAAATGCTTCGCGACACGTGCGAGTGGAGAAGAAAGCATATCCCAGAGGGCGGACTCCCTATGGACCCAAAAAAGCTCCCCCAGGCAGTCCAAGACGAGCTTAGTAAGGGACGCATGTTCTACGCGAAAGACAACTTCGACGTAGAGGGCCGCCAAATCTTCGTGTGCCGTTCGTACTTGTTTGAAAAAGGGCTCGACTTGGACGTTTGCCTGCAAGCGTTGGTGTATATGACGGAGACGGCACGGAAGCGGAAGCGCCATCCTTTGGAAAAGGTCGTCTGCATTTGGGACTCCACCAACTTTTCCTACATGAGCCAGTACGACTCGGGGTATTTTCAGCAGTTCAACTCTACGTTGGCAGACAATTTCCCCGAATCCTTGTACGCCACCATCATCTACCCGATCGGCTGGATGTTTTGGGGAATTTACAAAGTGGTTGCCCTGTTCCTTGCGGAGGAGACGAAGAAGAAGCTGTGCTTTCTTGCGGCAGGGGAGGAGAACAAAATGCTCTCGTACATGTGCCATGAGGATTTGTTGAAAGAGCTGGGCGGATCCGTGGATCTGAATATTCCAGAAAGCAGGCAGGTCATCGAGGGGGGGGCATACCCTATGTTGGCGGAAGATCATGTCGCCGAGGCGTTGGAAAAAAAGAAAGCCTACCTCGCAAGCATTGACCTCGAAGGGGTGCCCGATGCGTTCAAACAATGGGCACTGAAAACAGAAAAGTAAACAAAGTACAGGCCAGGATGCAACTTAAAAGAATGCAGTCTCTTAATCATCACCCCAGTTCAACCATCGAGTATAGATTGTCAAAACATAATGATTTTAACAAAAGGTATTGATAATTTATACGTGTAAGCGTGTACAAACAAATATTTTTTTTATAAAAAAATTTCAGTCTCCTCTCTTCCCCCCTCTTCTTTTTAACTTCTTCTGTGTTTTAAAATTCTTCTTCTATCTGGCTATCTGGCTGCTGTATAATATTAATATTAACATTGGTATAATGAGGACATTATTATTATTGAGGGGACGGATGGTGGAAGGCGGAAGGCGGAAGGCGGAAGACGAAGCGCAACGAAAACAACACAAAAAAAAAGAAGAAGAAAGAAGAAGAAAGAAGAAGAAGACACAAAAAAAATGATGAATTCAAATAATAATTTTTTAAAAATAATTATTATTATTTACTTCTTACTCTCTTCGAAATTAATACTACTGTATTACTATTATTCAATAGATAAGGAATTAGTGCATGCATTAGGAGAAGGAAGAAAGGGAAAATGTTCTTTGTTTGTTTGATTGTTGACGAGGTTAGTTGTTTGATAGAGAGGATCTCTTTGGAAGAAGGAGTAGTTTAGAAGCGGACATATAGTGAGGATAGGATGCAGACGCCTGGTCTTGTTGAGCAGCATAATTTTCCAGCGTCGGAGTGGGACTCGAGCCAGTCCGTCGGCAACTCGCCGCAAGAGCTGCAGACGTTTGCGTTGAACAACCAGGGAATTGGATTTTGTGCGGGGTTATGCAATGGCGAGTCTAAACTTTTTTGCGCGTACCTGGGCCCAAGCATGGACGGCGTCGTCGGCGAAGACGAGGAGGCCAACGAGCAGCTGTCGGTGTGGTGTCCCGTCGACGTTCGTATTTTAGGGACCGCAGGCGAGGCGTGCACCGTGAATAAGCCGAAAGAGCTTTCATTTAACGCGACCGGCAGCATGCTTTACGTTCTGAATGCGGACGACTCGTTTTTCGTGGTACCAGTGGAAAGCAAAGGCCTTCGGCGGCAGCTTTTGGCCACTGCAAGGAACGCAGGGAGCCCAGTGCCCGTCGGCCTGCCCTGTTCTCGGCCTCTCGAGCACCGAAGAAGTAGAATCGTTTCCGTACAGTGGCATCCTTTGGAGTCGCACGCTTTGGTGGTCCTGTCGCAAGATATGAACGACGAGTGCGCGGTGACCCTGGGCATGTACTCCGCAAAAACGGTGGATGAAGAGAACTCGGGTCGTGTCCAGGTGGAGATGAAGACGAAGTTTCAAACTCCCAGGGCGCCCGTCGCCTTCTCGTTCGTTCGCAGGTGTGGCGCGAGCGAAGTGAATTGGGAGATTTTCTCCCTTTACGTCCTGCTATCAGACGAGCGCATCGTCCCCGTGTGCCCATTCGCCCCCCTGGGCACCCAAATCAAGCGCCAGACGTTTCTGCGCCTCCTTTCCCAGGCGCCGACGATGGCGAGAGAGTGGCTCGAAACCTGCTGGCGCGCGGCCCCTGATGGAGTGCTGGTTCATGTCGGCGGCGGCCACATGGGCGCGTTGAAGCCTTGCCCGCAGCTGCCCCCGTTGGAGAACAGCGCGGTGGCGGAGCGGGACGAGACGACCACTGGACTATCTCTGTCCTGCATCAACGTGGCAAACAGTCGCACTGGGAACGACGTGCCGACCATTTTTGTCGTCACGTCCACGTCGGGAATAGTAAGGATTCTGATAAATGGGTCCCGAGTTCCTGCCCCCATGTGGAACGAAACGTACGTGCCCAGCAGCAACAGAAAGACGTTGAACGTCGTCACCGCGATGAAGGCATCCGCGGGAGAGAAATACCACATAGCCACCGACAACATCAGCGTTGATTTTTTGTTTCTGGTGGGCTCACGGACCGTCTACGTCTTGAAGATGCCGTGGATATTCGAGAAACTACTCAAGTACTTCGAGGCCGACGACGACGACGGCCCTTCCGCAGACCTGCTGAACACGGAGGCCTGGGCCGAAGAAACCAAGCACGGCACTCGCCCGTGCTTTTCGTGCAGCGAGGCCAGCAGCATTTCTGGGTTTCGTTCGTACGTAGCCATGTCAAAGCGAAAAACCTTTGTAAGGGTCCGGGAGGGGTTGGTGAAGGTAGACCTGGCCCATGCCCTGAGCAGGGAAGCTATGCCCCCCCCCCGGGGGCGCGATTGAGCCAGCGCAGGGCAACGGCGACACGGTCTCCATCGAGAAGGTACGGTTTAACCTGGCCATTTTGAACGAACTAGAGTCCTCCCTGACCGTTCCCCAACCGTCGTGGCCGGCGGGGCCCATCGCAACGTACGAAAGCGCCGCGATGGCGAAAGAGCACATTGCCTGCCTCCAACAGCGCGTGCTGGCGTACGACAGTTTCCAGCGTGAGTTGGAACGGGTCGAGGCGTTTTGGGACGAACCGTTGCAGAAAATGACGGAGATGACAAAGAAGCTGGAGGAAAGGGTGGAGAAAACAAAGCGGAAGAGCTGCTCGACCTTTCAAACGAAGATCGAATCCGTAAAGATTCGACAAATCCAGATCGAGAAACGAATAGATTTGTTGATCGAAAAGATGTACATTTCAAAGCCTTTGACGAAACAGCAGAAGGAACTATACGGGGAGCTCAATAGACAGCAGGAAACGCTGAAGTTTTTGAACGGGAGCATGAGTAAGCTGCGCGCCGAAGTTGCAGGGTTAGCAAATAGCGCCCAAGCCAAGTCCAAGCGCACCGGGCAGGACGATGACCGCGCAATCCCGCGGCAAATGCTCCAGCAAGTGAGCAAGGACTTGGAGGATAACTTGCAGGATCTGGCGAAATGGTCAGCACGGGTTGATGGCCTGGAAAAAACGTTTGCACGCTCTGGGGCGTTGCCGTTTGATCCAGCAAGTGGCAGTAAAACCGAACAGAAAATAGATACGAGAACGTCAGGCGAACTTCAACAAAGCGATTTAACATCCTTCGTGGAAGAAGATGATATTGGATGGTAAATTGAAAATAAATAATTAATAATAATAAATAATTTTTTAATAATAAAAAAAAAAATACTTTTTTGAAGAAAAACTTGTTGTGTGTGTATTGGGATTAAATAAAATAGGTAAACTTAAGTATATATATATTCATATACTAAAACGAACCAATCAAAATGCTGAATATGCTGAGAATGTTGAGAGAATGATCGATTTTTTTGTATCTCTTATATTTATAAGAGATTTTAATATAATTTATATTTTGTTATTTGTATTGATTATTATTAGATATCATCATAGCTAATAAATAAATAGGTTTATAATATTTTAATTATTTATTACAGCCACCAGTAGGAGTATTAAAACATACTTATATATAACTTGTTTCAAAGTAAAAGAAGAATGAAGAAAATAAAAACGTTATAATAATTATAATAATATTATTATAAAAAAAATCATCATTTTTTTTGTTTGTTTATTATAGTATATTATATATGCCACCGGTAATGGATAAATCAGTAAACATGAGAAATCGTAGGACGAACACGCACACGAAAAACACTATTAAGGGTAGGATAGGATCATTTTAGCCCAAACGATGCCGCAGTTGGTTTCTGTATGTGCCGTGCTCCCCTTCGTCTTCTTGGCAGGGCTCGGGGAAGCGTTCCCAAAGGTGGACTTTCTTCATGACTTAAAGGGCATGTCAGGGGCTTGGCATGTCTGCGCCGGTGATTACGCTACGTGCGCAACGGTAAATGGAAGCATTGAGTGCTTTGGCGTAAACACGTACAAGAACGCGCTTCCCTCAAAGATTGGGCCCTGGACGCACATGGACATGGGGCCATTTCATTCGTGCGGAATACAGTTTTCTGGGCTCACCGAGTGCTGGGGAATGCCGTGGGAGGGCGAGAACATGATGGGCGCCCCCAAAGAGCAGTTGTGCAACGTAGAAGTTGCGTTTAAACATGCGTGCGCGGTAACAACGAAGGGCACCGTGGTGTGCTGGGGGGGAAAGAACGTGTTTAAACAATCACCGCCAGAGTGGTTGCCGTTCAAAGACCGTTTGTTTGTGCAGGTCTCAACCTCCCATGAACATACGTGCGCAGTCTTCAACGACGGTGCTGTCCAGTGCATAGGAAATAATCAATACGGCCAAGCACCGCTGGACCCACAAGCCGAGGCAGATGGGAAAGACGACACTATGATCAAATTCCCTGAACTGGGCACCGGGTACATGCAAGTAAGCACGGGGGCGTTTCACTCGTGCGCGGTGCTCAGCAACGGTGGAATGGAGTGTTGGGGGAGAAATGATTTTAAGCAGGCCCCTCTCGACCGGTTCTTCCCTAACCGAAAGTTTGCACGGTTTCTCCAGGTGAGTTGTGGTCTGTACCATTGTTGTGCAATTCGAAGCGATGGCGCGGCAGAGTGTTGGGGGAAAAAAACCGCGCGCTGCAGCACGCACTACCATGGCACGCCCGAGTGCGAACCATATTATTATCCTGGAGAGGGGAAAATGTACGTCTCTATAAGTTCGGGGAATTACCATTCGTGCGCGATTGATGATGGGGGTTCGATGCAGTGCTGGGGGTCCAACCGGCAGAAAGAGGGTCCACGCAAAGTAGAAAGTTGGAAAGTGGAGGATACCGAGCTTCCGGATGGGATGTACTCCCCAGGCACTGTCCCGGGAAGTTGCCAAGGATTGGTATTGACGCGCAAGGATTTTTACACGAGGGTAAACGGCGCCACACTGGCCTCAGTATCGCCGCCCACCATTATGTTTTCGGGCGTTTTGTGGTTTTGGACGACGTGGCAAATCTGAAAGAGTGGAAATTAGTTGATTAAGACTCTCATTTTAAATCAAATACTACTTCAAATCCAACCCTAATCCTATCTCGATTTTTTAATTTGATTTGTTATAATTTCGTTTCGTCGTTGTTGATGGTTGTCAATCATCATCACCACAGAGGAATTATTTTTATTCCTATTTCAAAAACTGTGGTAAATATATACGTAACCCTAACCCTAATCGTCCACTCCGTATTATAAAGTTGTATTTTTAAAATATCAATAATTGGAATCTTGACCAGAACTTGGGGAGGATCTGCAATTTAGGAGGAGATATTGTTCTTGACCTGATTACCTTCTTTTTTCTTTTTCATAAAAATATATATTTTTTTAAAATTATCAATACTCTAAAATAACAGCCAATTTTCTTGTTTTAAAACAAATAAAACATTTTTTAAGAGATGAACTTTTCATAAATTATTCTTCTCTTATATTTTTAGCTTTGGAATTTATTGGAGAGACTTGCACGGTGTAGGGCGCACAGATTCTGTCGAGCTGCCTTTTACGCTGGAGCACGTCCAAGGCGTACCCCCTACTTGCAAATCAACGTCGTCCAACACAATACCGTGTATCTCACCACCTTCATGCGTCAGGCCTTTAAAGTCTGCCCCATCCCCCTTACCCTTGGCGCTGATATTTCTGAACGTCAGGTCGTACACGTGCGGGACTGCGCTTGCATTGCGCCCCCGGCAGCTCGGGTTAACGGAGCCATAGAAGTCATTTGCCTGCATGGCAACACCTATGGCGTTGTCCATCACCACGCCTTCATACGTAATGTTTCGAACGTAACCGCCTCTACCAAGCCCTGCTTTCACCCGCAAGCCTTGCCCGACGGTCAAAAGGCGAATATCTTCCACCAATACGTTCTCCACACCACCACTCATTTCGCTCCCAATGCAAATCCCGGCACAGCAGGGCGAATTGACGGTCAAGTTGCGAATGTGTATGTTCTTGCTAGGCTGGTTGACGTCTAGGCCAAAACAACCCCAGCCGCTTTTAATTGCGACCCCATCGTCCCCGACACTGAAGAAAGAATCCGTCAAACTGACGTTCACGGACGAATCCGGATCAAACCCATCCGTGTTGGGGGCGTCGGTCGGGTTGTCAATGGTCAGAAAACGTGCCACAATGTTGGATGAGTACGTGGGGTGAACGGTCCAGAACGGGGAGTTTTTCAGATGGATGTTTTCTAGCAGTATTCCGTCGCTGTAAAGAGTCTCAAACAACCGTCCACGAGTGTACGTTTCATGTTTGCTCCTGTGGCGTGCCCACCAAGAAAAGCCATTTCCGTCAACGCAGCCAGGGCCGCGAACGACGATGTCTGAAAGGTTCCAACCACCAAGGAAGGGGACCCGGCGCGGTCCTTGGTGATCCCTGCCCTGACCATAGCTTGGAAGCGGGGGCACGATCGGCCACAGGGCCGTGTCATCACTTGCAAATATGCATGCTTTGGAAGCAACAGTAAGGGTCATTCGAGAGGTCAGATTGAAAGGCGCGGTTAGGAACGTTTGCTCTACGCTGCCGTCCCCAACCACAAGCTCAGCACCACCTGAGGTTGGGTTGTTGCCATTGTACTCTTTTATTGCAGCAACAGCCTCAAGAAATGCCTTGGTATTCATTGTTTTTCCGTCCCCCACTGCGCCAAAATCAGCGACAAAGGAATAAATTTTAGTCCGCTCCGGCGTTGCCATGCCTTCCTTGTACGTCTCGTACAACTTCGTCGCCCCCACCCCCACAAGGAGCGCCAACGCCCACAGTGCATTCATCAGAACACCCATCGTTCGGGGAATATCCACTAAACAATAAACATAAAATATTTAATTGATACCTATCGTTCGATTACGTCTTGCCTCTCTCTCTCTCTCTACCCCCCTCCCCCCCCTTCAATTGTTAATCATGGTTCTGCATTTCCTATGCCCTTAAGTACTTTCTTTCTACTTCTTCATAAGATTGTTTTGAATGAAAACTCGAAAAAAGACGATATTTTATAATAATATTATGGTATAGTTAGGTAATAGTGTGTAGTTGTTTTACTGTTTATATATAAATTTAAAAAAAAAAAAGTAGAAGATGATAGGACAACAATGTAATAATCTGCTCTGCCTGCTGCGCTCTGCCTGCGCTGAGAGCTCTGAGAAAAAAAATAGAAAAGAGCAAAAGAGCTCCTCTAAAATATGCAGATCACTATATATAGTTACGATTAGGGTTTAACAACAGAGTTGGACAGCAGAGCAGAGACGACAGCAGAATGAATAATAATATTATTATTATTATTGCATTATTTTGAGTTATTATTGAGTGACTAATTCAATCTTCTTTTCAAATGGTCTTTTCGATCCTTGTTGGGATGGCGGCGGTTTTTTGACACACAAACAAAGGATAAGAACCCTGTATTAATTTTGGAAGAAGGCCGCTGTTTACTTGCCAGTTGGAATCTTGACCAGAACTTGGGGAGGACCGGGAATAGGAGGGGAAATTGTTCTTGAACCTACTAGCACCTTCTTTTTCCTTTTTATACATGTGTGTATTTTAAATAATTTGTTTTTTTGCAGAGATGCATGTTTTACGAATTATTATTTCTAATGGCACGAACGCCCATACTTACGGAGTTGATAATAATTGTACGGGTACGCAGCACAAAATCCAGCAACTGTTGATGGAATTAATGCAGCGTACGAAATAGGGTTCGAAAAATCACCACCAGTTAATAATATTTCACATCCATTTTCTGCAAGTTCCATGGATAACATAGATATAAACGACATATTCCATGCCATAGAAAGTGATTTTCGTAGTGGTAGTTTATCTTTGCCTCTATTTAATAAAACGGTTTCTAATAATAGTGAAGTGCTAATTCCTGAAACACACGCAGCCGGCACTGATATCGATAGCGGTAAACTCGGATAATATGTTTGTAAATATATTAAACATGAATAGTCACCTATACTACAACCAGCAAGACAACGCAGTGTGTTGATTGTTGCCCTTGACCGTGTATGTGCACATTTCCAAAATTTGGATGTCAACGCTGACATTGACTATATACTAAGTACACATATTCATTTGCAAAAGTTATCGCCGAAAATAGACTTTACTACAATTTTCTTAATGCGCTAAACAACACAACAGAACCCCGCAACAAACGATAATAATAATCGAATTGTTTATTATTTTTATTAATTACTACTCACTCTATATTCCATTCCACTCTCTAAAATAATAATAATAAAATAATAAAAAAAAAATCATTATATTATTATCATCTTCTCATCATCGTCGAAATGAAAAAAAAGATATAAAATATATAAAATACTACTATTTCGTAATTAATACTCTACGATTAACTGTTGTGTGTATATATATAAAGCTTCATTTTATTCAAGTATTGCTTACATAGTCTAGTAGTACAGTAGTATAGTAAAATATAGAAGAAGAGAAGAATTCTTCTTTCTTTTATATTTTATACTAAATAATGAAAAGTACGAAGAAGAAGAAGAAGAAGAAGAAGAAGAAGAAGGAAAAAAAGTTGGCTGCGAGCTGCGAAGGGAAAAAACCCAAAAGAAATTACAGGAGGCAGCATTGTATCGAAAAGGATGATGAAACGTTCTAGTTGAGGCTTTAGGGGAGTTAAAGAATGATATTTTAGATAGGAAAGTGTTCCATCCGTGAAAAACTAGAATAGTTTCAGAGTTTACTTTTGAAATTGATTTTCAAAGATTATATATATGCATAATATTAAAAATCAATTCTATTTTTAATGGAAACATAAAAATAAATGATGAAAAATTCACAAAACCCTTTTATTTCTTTAAGTATATATATTGTATAGTAATAATTCTTTAAATTACTGTTTCAACTCAACAACAATATCTTCTCGCGCATTTTTTTTCACAGTCATTATAAATAGTAATACTAAATAATAAATGTACTTATAATTCGTATACTTAAACCAATAATACTGACCACAGTATACCTATACTACTATATTTATAGGAATAATAGAATAATAATATTACAATTAAAGTTCTGTTAGTTGTGTTCGTTTGTTTTCTTCTTTTTATTATTAATAGAACAAAACTATGTTTTGTCCAAATACAATAACTACGAACGGTACTACGAACAAAAGAGTAATATGAACAGAGCATTCGGAAGTCTAACTCTTCCTCTCAGCTCTCAGGGTGCGTTTCTTCTTCCATTTCATTTTCTATACTGTATGCCTGTATTTTTAATTAATCACCTACAAAACATAATAAACTACGAACATCATCTCCCTTCTTCTTAATAAAAAATCAATAAATTCTATGCTATTCATATGTTATATTATTTATTATTATTATCCAATCTCCTCTTCCTTTTTTTTATTCTTCTTCTCTTCTTTCTTCTTCTTCTTCGCTAAAAAATAATAGCTAATAATTAATAATAATACGATGATATGATCATATAACACACATTGTTGTTGTTTTTTTTTTAGAAGAAGAATAGTGAGTGCGTTGCGTGCGTGAGTGCGTGAAGAAGTAAAGTACCAAGTATATGAGGTAAAGATAGTTAGTGAAATATGAACAAATGCAATAGACTCGGGTGATTTAATAATTGTTGAAACAATAATACAAATATATATATATATATTGAACGAATCGCATAAATTATTGCAACACAACGTTTATTTTCTCAGAGAAAAGAGGAGAGGATTCAGGCAGTCAGTTGAAGGATACTACGAAAACCAGCTAAAGATGCAAAGTTCGCACGAGAATCTTGCGCCTCAAGTAATACAAGGTCTTATTAAAGAGTTGAGACAGCTCTCCCGCAAGCCACCGGTGGGTGTTAAGTACGTTCCTAACGATGACGATACTATAGGAACTGTGCATTCAGAGTTAGAGGGTCCGGTGGGAACACCGTTCGAAGGGGGGGTGTTTCACATAAAACTAGTTCTTGGCAAGGAGTTCCCCTCGGCACCGCCGAAGGGGTTTTTCTTGACAAAAATTTTCCACCCAAACATTGCCAGCAACGGGGACATTTGCGTCAATACACTGAAAAAAGATTGGAAACCAGACTTAGGTATTTCTCACGTATTGCAAGTAATAAGGTGTCTGCTGATCGTACCGTTTCCAGAGAGCTCGTTGAACGAGGAAGCGGGCCGAATGTTCATGGAAGACTACGAGGCCTACGACAAGCGTGCCAAACTATACACTAACATTCATGCCCAGCCTAAATGCAAGCCGATGTCGCCAACCCCAACTAGTGAGGGACAAACGAAGCTGTCCCCTGCAAAGAATAAAGCGAAAGAAGTCAAAGGGGATAAGGTGGCGCGGAAGAAGTCCAAGAGTTCTGGGGCCACCAAAAAAAGTAAGTCGAAGAAAAAGGGTCTGAAACGCTTGTAAATAGAAGGGGGAGGACCACAGTGTAGTAGGAACACGATTGGCTTTTTGGTACCAGAGGGAGTCTCGTGGCAAGTGGCGCGAGTCTCCAATTTTGTACAAAAGTAGTATGCGGGAGCTTAGATGCCCACTAAAATGCCCAAGGCTGGCTTTCTTAACATAGAAAACGGAACGACAGTCGGCCTTGGAACGTTTCTTGGGCACGCGATCACCGCACACAGGATTTATATTTTGAACCGCGTGGGAAGAGGCGGGGGAATTGTTTTGGCACCCCGCAAAGAGAGAAAAGGAGGAAAAGTTAATTTTAAATAAATATATCGCAGGTTAAATGTATATGTTCTGTTGCATATCGTGTAGTTTTTCAAACGCTTTTTTTCTTTCTCCCCCCCTCTCTCTGGCACTTTGTGCAGAAGAAAGAATTAGTTGTCTCCGTGTTTATCGATCGAAATTTGTTTTTTTCAAAACAAAAATAAAAAAACTTTTTTCTTCTTCTTCTACTGGCTGATGCTGTGGTGGTGTAGTAGCCAGTACGTCCTCGTTTCCATCCGACAGCTTCATATACACATATTTAAGGAAACATAAATAATAAAGAAAAACACAGGTGCGACACCTTTGTATATGATGAATCCAACCGAAAGAAAGAACATGGAAACTTCGATTTACTTAAAGCGTTTTACAATTTCTGTTAGGCTACTACTTGTGACCAAGCAAAATGAAAATATGATATAATATATATAGCAAAATGATGTTATTTTAGACTTCATTTATAAACTGGTTCGCACAATTTGGTCTGCTACTGCCTGCAGTGTATTTGATTACGTTTCTTTCGGTTTGTCCTTACCCTTGCCGTCGTTGTCGCCCCCGCCACTATTTTGGTTTGTATTTATCTCTTCCATTTGCGCAGTCCCTGCGTCCCCTCCAAGCTTGCCGTTGCCCAGTTGAAACGGCCCCCCCAACGGCTCCATCGGCCCATGGACCAGGTGCTGGAGCGTAGGGCACGTTGGGCAGCAGGTAGCGCCCGAGCCCATGATGTTTGGCCTCGGCAATCCCATGGTCTCTAAAAACGACGCGCTGTTATCCCCTTGGGGGTCGATTTTGAATGCATTCTCTAATGTGTCTGGGGCAGGCTCTTCGAGCGGGCAAATGTTGCAACAGGCACCGTTCTTGACGCGAGGTTGCAATGCTGGCGCCGACGTGTCTCTATTCGGGTCATTGGTCGAAAAATCAGTTTTTGTGTCTTCTAGTGACTCCGTGTATGGCTGTCGGTCGTAGAAGTCGTGGAAGGCCCAGTACAAATCCCCACCCTTCCTAGCCTTTTGCGAAGATGACTCTTTCAGGGTAGGGTTTGGTTGGTCGGCCGTGGTGGTCTCCTTTGCCCCACTCTGGTGCAGACGTCGCCGGCGTCGTCTTCTATTTTGGGGGCGCGGTGCTTGTCTGGCAGGCGGCACCCTCTTCGAACTCTTTGGTATGTCCAGGAGCGCGCTGACGCTCGGCCGAGACTCTTGCGGATCGTCGTAATCCTCTGGCACGTAGAACTGCTCCGGGCAGACGTGACAGCATTTTATTTTTTCCATAAACTCTTCGCCCGTTAAAAACATGTGCGAATTGGTCGGTCGCGCTGGGAACTTTTTTGGGGCTGGTTTCGTAGGGGGGGTTGCTGGTGCTGGCGCTTTGCCACCTTTCGAAGCCTTCGACGCTTTCCCACTTTTTGAGGCCTTCGCCTCTTTGCCACCTTTCGAGCTGGTCTTCTGGTTGCTTATGGGCGCCCCCCCCCCCCGCCCTTTCCCGCCTTGCGGCTGAAGACGAAAGAGTCTGACGCCATCCGCTGGCCCGCACCATTCATTTCTATGTCTTCCAGCAGCAAGGTAGTTTCGCGGGAGATTGATGGGGAATTTTTTACATACGCTTTTAGATTTACGACAGGAAAGTGCCGCTTGTGAAAATCGTCGTGCACGGCAAGGAACCGCTTCATAATTTTTTTCTTTGCGCCCATTGACACGTCTAGCAACGCCAAATCCTCCCCAAATTTTCCCAAGCACGGCCTGCAGCATTTTGCCCAAAGGGGGTTTTCATCGTACATTTCCTTGTGGTACCGGTGAAACGGCCAGCAATCGCTACCCCCCCGTTTCTGATCGCCACAACGAAGTTTGGTCCCAGAAAAATGACTGTTTGGATCTTGCGGGTAGCTGTTTCCCCCCTGCGCGTTCGCATTGCATGCAATGAAACACGAACTTGCCAAGCAGAGCACGAACAGTACACACGAACGGTCAACTGAAAATATCCTCATCGTTGACGGGGAATCTCCTCAGCACATACGCTGCGACAGAAATACGAACAAACAAACAGGTAAGAATATATACACTCGGTTGTTTTCTATTTCACAAAACACCATTCATCAATTTCTTTAGTTTAAACACATATAAATTATGTCACAAAAGTGTTAAATAACCTGTAACCAATCCTCCTGCCCCTTTGCGCTACTATACCGCCGGCCCCCAACCCCCAGCCCACAGCCCACAGCCCCCAGCCCCCCCCCCCCCTTTATTTTTTAAATTATTTTAATCTCCTTCCTCTCCTTCTTCTTCTTTCTTTTCTTCTAAAAAATAGGGATGGAATAGAAGAATAGAATAGAAGAATAGAATAGAAGAATAGAATAGAAGAATAGAATAGAGAATAGAGAATAGAGAATAGAATAGAAGAATAGAATAGAAGAAATAGAAGAATAGAAGAATGAGGCCAGGCCGACTTTATTCCTTCCCTATTCAATAGAACTATTACTATGAATTATATAGTATAAAAGTATAAGATATAACGAAATTATGAGATATTGTATAGTCATGTACGTAGTTCATATTATAGGTTTGGTATTGTGTACTGTAGTTATATGTAAATTTAAAATAAAAAATGGGGGGGGGGGGGGGGGG
>LT642215.1:17486-32563 GCA_900128585.1 Stramenopiles sp. TOSAG23-3 | reverse complement strand
TTTATTTTATAGTAATTAAAATTAAAGAAAAAAGAAGGTGTCAGTTCAAGAACAATATCTCCTCCTATTGCAGATCCTCTATAGTATGTTTAAAATATATCTAAAAATTTAACACCATATATTTTGAATGTTAAAGAGTAGCACTCGAGATAAAACTCATTTTCCAAGAATTTTAAAATTCTTCTTCTCTCACATTTTTACCCCTCCAGGGGTTTTAACTATAACGCGGATGACTGTGCGCGGTATTGATGTCACAAAAAAAAATGCTTAAAACTGTCAATGCTTCCAACATTCTCCACTCCCGCTAATCACAGATGACTTATCGTTGACGACCTCTTCCAGCCGCCTCGCTCAACGGGGACCCGAGGAATGCTTTCAAGCCCGCGAAGAATTTCGTAGCAGCCTGAACATATAGAGCGGGAAATCGCCTGGTGATCGTACCATGGTATGAGCTCGGGATTGGCACATCCTTTCCCGCATACGAAGCAGCGCGTTTGAACTCTGGAAGACTCCTTTGCCTGCGTTGCTACGGTTTCGGGACAAACACTGCTGGTGTTGGTTGCAGTCTGTACCTCAGAATTAGAAGACGGAATATTACCCGACCCCTCTCCTGTACTGCCCGGCAATTGCTGGGGTTCGATCCTCATTTTCTTCTTCTTTTCTTCTTTTTTCGCCTTTTCTCGTTCAGCCATGTCGTTCGTAAATCTCGCCTCTTTTTTGCTGAGCGTGTTGTTCTTCCATTCTTCTAATGATTGGCAAAGAGTATACGCTCCCCTGCCACTCTTCAAGTCTTCCTCAATTTCCTTCGTTGCTTTTTCATACTCAGCATCGCTTGCGATTACCTTTCGCCATGCAGAAGCACAGGGTTTCACCGTGTCGGTATCATGCTCACGAGTGATTACTTGCGAATTTTGCATGGCTTCCATCGCATCGGGGTGAAAATAATTTTCACTCTTTCTAGCTCTGCCGATATGGCGCATGACCCCCCCCTCTTCCTCCCACAAACGTTTGTACTGATCGACGACGACATCTTCATTTGAGTCGTCTACAATATCGCACTGGTCGCAAAAGAACTCTTCTTCGGCAACAATATCCTGTCTCATCTTCTGGTCGTCCCCGGCGAGGCAGTCCACGTGAAAGGCACGCGGACAGCCCTCGCAGCACACAAGCTCCCCGGGCAAACCACAAATTGCGCACTCATCCTCGTTGAAATCCTCTTCCATTTTCGGCTCTGGTGTTTTCCTATCTGGGTCATCAATTTCTTCTATATCGGACATCAAATCGTCACTATCACTAACATAAATGGCGGCCACCATGTTTCCATTTCTTTTGTCTTTCACCTTGGTAGTTTTGGCCCGTTTAACCTTTTCAACAGGCTTATCGGAACTTGCTACCCTTTGATCGTAAAACACTCGAAGCCCTGGCGCGGTACGAATATACTTCTTCCTGCAAGATTCGGGGGTTCGACCAGGAAGAGATTCACTAATGACTTCCCAATTTTCCCCGTGTCTTTTCACATCTCCTAGCAACTTGTCCAGTTCCACGTCGGTCCAATGCATCCGTGTGCCTGACCCCCCCCATGTTCCGGCGACCGCGCTGGGCCTTTCAGCAATGGTGCTGGCTGTGGCGAGAGACGGAGATTTTCGCTTCTGTCCCACACTTGCGACTTCGCGGGCCGTGGTGAGAGACGGAGACTTTCCTTTCTGTTCGTTGTTGTCCTGTTCTACTCTATCACTACATTTACACCTGGGCAAAAATTTTTGGTCTGAAAAGTCTCGGTGAAGTGAAGTTTCGATAAAAACGTTCCCACGCGGCGGCAACCGCCCGTGGCCGCAGTCGCCCTCAATATATACACCCTCGAACTCTGGCATCAGCGAGTTTGGGTCGTCTACTTGATCCAACAAAAACTATTTCAATCGATGGTATTCAGCCGATTCGTTTGGCACTTGAGAAAGAATAAATATATGGTTACAAATTATGAAGATTAATCGATTGATTTATGTAACTTCTCCTTTTATTTTCATTTGTGTCTTTTTATTTTGATCTTTTATTTTTTATTGTTGTTTCATTCGATGATTTTTTATTCATTGTTTTGTTGATTGAAAAAAAAAATTATTATTAATAAAAAAAAAAAAATAAAATAATTTATTGTTTATATATTTTATAGACTAGTTTAGTCCTCGTAGTAGTACTAGAAGAAATCGTATACTTCTTTGCTCTTACTGAAGCTATTGCTTTCTTTTACCTCCTGGTGTGATTTGGCAATCGGTCTTTTTCTTTCGAACGGTGTCGCCTGTTTGTTGTCGTCGTCTCTCATCACTTTATTATACGTTGTAATGGTATATAAACAGACTAACAATGATGAAATAGCAAGAGGAGTGCCTGTCACAAATAAAAATGAAGCAATTAGTCGTCTAGTCTAGCAAATGAAGAAGAAGAAAAGAAGAAGGGAGAATCCACAAGAAGGGAGAAGAAATAGAAAGACGATTAGTCGTCTTTCTCTGTTCTGTAGGCTTATGTAATATATGTAATAATGGGGTTATAGTTAGGGTTATAGAGGTGGACACGTATTCGAATATCTCTACTACTGGACATTACGAGGTAGATTATTATTACTGTACATAGTAATAGCATCTCAACTTTTCTTAAAATATCTTTCTTTTTTCTTTTTTAAAAAATGTATAACGATTTTATCAAATATTATATAACTACGTAAACAGGTACACAACATCAACAGATGACTTCTCTCATAGAGCTATTCCACTTCTTATTTAAATTAGAAGAACAAAGAGTAAAACAGACAAACTTTGAACTGAATTACATTATAAAGTTAACGAACAAAGTATTTCATGGCAGTACGCATGAACATTGAAAAAATTGTGTTCTCAACAAAAACGATAAACCCTAAACGTAAACAAAATTTTATTCAGCTATTGTAAGGATGTTTCGAAAGACCTGGGTATGCCTTTTGGTCCTGGTAGCGTCGCACCACTGCGTCGCTCAAGATGGTATGCAATTTGAAGAGGACGAATTCTTGGACCTTGGGGGCGACTTTGCTCCAGCCGAACCCGAGCCCGTCGCAGCCGTACCCGAGCCCGTCGCAGCCGAACCCGAGCCCGTCGCAGCCGTGCCAGAGCCCGTCGCAGCCGTGCCAGAGCCCGTCGCAGCCGTACCAGAGCCCGTCGCAGCTGTACCAGACCCTGCCGCGCCCGAATCCGAGATTGCCAGAGAGGTGGTACTCGACGAAAATGAAATTCAGCGGAAAAAGAAGGCCGAAGAGGAGGCGAAGCGCAAAGCTCCCCAGAAGGTCAAGGTTGCAAAGAACCCAGAACGCCCGAACAAGATACAGTACACATTCGTTACGACTGATCCAGATTCTGGGAAAGCTATGATCCAGGTTGGGTTTGAAAACCCATGCGGTTACGCCGTCGGGGATGTTATATTCATTACAGGACGGTCGGAGCGACGTGCTGGTTCCCAGGAGGCGGCCGAATTTTTGAATCGCAAGCAAGGGCACAAAGTGACTCTGGTCAAAGACAACAAGGACAACGTGAGCATTGGGGGCAACGGAGGCTACATTTGGATCGAGGCCATGGAAGGCAGGAGCAAGAACGACTTCGAGGGAGGCAACCCGAATTCGCATACCGCAGACCAAGCTAGAGCAACACGGGGTCGGTCTGAACTCTAATGTCCTCTGAAAAGGAAGGAAAGAAATAAAGGTACAATTCAACAAAGTATATGTTACTTGAGTACATATGGAAATGATATAGTCAAGACTAAGTAACAAGGATATATTGATTACCAAAATCACTCCAGTAGAGTTCTGTTCGCAGTACATAAATTTTAATTACTTAAATAACAGCCAATTTTCTCACATTATATCCTACTATTTCCTTAAATATGAATTATCCCTAATAAACAATTACCAAACATTAAAAAAAAAGGAAGTCAATGCTCCTTCACCTTCTAATTTATTTGATGGCCGCGAAGTAAAAGGGAATAGCATTCAAGACTGATAAATTATATTATAGGTAATTATTTTCTTCAACTATACAATATGTTCATAGTAAAACGTTTTTTTTGCTTCAAAACCAAACCATCCATCCCCCCCACCAGAGCGCAATTACTCCTACAGCTCCTACCAAGGTAAAAGGCTAAGAGAGTGTACAGAGAGATAGCATCATCTTTCTTTTCTTCTTTTTGTTCGTCATCGTTCAGTCGTTCAGCGTCATTTTTTAATTATTAAAATGTATTATAAATAAAATATAAAAACCATAATAGATAGAACTCTCTCTTCTCCTCAACCTACGTATTATATAGTCCTATTTATTAGACTAGTCGTCTAAATACCATTATTACACTTCCGTACGGCGGATCCGTCAGCAGCAGCTATTCGAACATTTTTTAGAGGGGCTCTAGAGTAGCTCTCAGGAGAACCACATTTTTCAAGGTTCCTACTTCAAGGTTCATAAATTATTTAACAGGGGAATACTATAGTTTTAAAAAAAGAACGAAATAATAAATATTCAAGGAAACGCTGAGGAGGTTGGTACCAATGGTATTTACATAGACGACTAATATTGTGAATCATACCGAAAAGTATAGAGAGTATACAGTACGAAGGAAGAAGCTCACGTGAAAAAAGTTGAGGTTCTCCTCTGTGTATGCCATACTGCTTCAGGTTATTTCTTTAAACGCTAAGTGGAGAATTTTTTATGTTAATGGTATGTCTATATTAATTAAAAAAATGCTGAAACATGAAATGACATTTGAGGTTGTGGCCATAATTTTTATAACAGGTAAATAGTAGAGGAAATAAAAAATAATAATGCGAAAAAAATAAAAAGAGGAGGCGGCGGGCATGGCATGGCATTGTACGCATGAGGGTCATCACGGGGCGGGCGGTGGTGCGAGGGCGAAGGGAGGGGGAGTGCGGGCAAGAGAGAGAGAGAGAAACGTACGTGTACAAACCTTCGGTTGAATCCAATTTCAGCAGTTACATTGTCGTTACAGTAGAACAAGAAATTCAAAATCGATACGACTTCTGAACTTAATTTTCTACCACGTTTTAAACCTTATATTTACTTCAACACCAAAGAGAGAAAATGCAAGCCGTACCAAGTCGCTCGAACAACCAAGAGTCTTCTGACGAAGAGTCTGTTCGTTCCTCTCGTTCGCCGTCGATCTACGACGATGAACTTGCAGTTCAAATCAACACGATTAAAGTTTTGGGCAGCAAAATCACCAACGACGAAGGCGGTTCGTACACGACGTACAACGTTGTTACCGAACTGAGTGACGGCAACACCTGGAACGTCTGGAGGCGTTACAAGGAGTTCGAGGCCCTCCACGCCGAGATCAAGCGCGATAACCTTATCGCCAGCCGCCCGTCTTTGCCACAGAAGAAATGGATCGGAAACTTGGACGCCAAGTTCATCGAAAAGCGAACCAAAGATTTGGAGACGTACCTGTGCGACGTTTTGCGAAGCCCCAATGGCCAACGGCTGTTCCCCCTTCGCAACCTGCTTACGCCGGCGCTCCGTGCGGACTGGCCAAGCTCCATTGGTCCGATCAACCTGGGCGAACACGACGGCCCTCACAAGAGCAGTGTGACCGAGTGGTGGTACTACAACAGTCACGTGACGACCGACACGGGCGTTGATTTGAGTATTTTTGCCGCATTTTTCCGAATCTGCAAGCATGTCGACCCGAAGACTGGCAAGAAGTCGTACGCGCACGCCCTGAACTGGGCCATCTCCGACACCAAGAACAAGACATACACCTCGGACATTCTTCTTGACCGGGACTCCCCACAAATGGTTTTGAAACAGATCAAGGAAGGCAAGAAGCAAGTCGGGGACAAGAAACTACGCGCAGCGATGCGCGAAGTTTTGGAGAAGGGCAACGTGCCCCTCCCAGACCGCATGTTCAAGAAAGACGCCAACGTCCCCTTCGGCAAGCTGAACCTAGACTACGAGAATGCCACCGTCACCAAGCGCAGCGACGGCGCGTACATTGTCAACGCCCTTCACAGCGATGGCGAAGAGAGTGGGTTCTCTCTGGCGTTCCTTCCCCAGAAACCAGCGGTTCGCCACGGGAAAGATGGTGTTGTTGCCGGCCACGACGGCGACGATATGTTCTACTACTTTATCCCACGGTGCGAAGTTACTGGGACCGTAAAATTGAACGGGGAAACGCAAACCATCACGAAAGGCCAGGGCTGGTACGACCACGAGTTTGGCGGAAAGATGCCAGAGGAAGGGGCGGACCGAATGAACTACGCCTGGAACTGGGCGGCCGTTCAGCTGGACAACAAGTACGAGATCACTGCTGCCATCCTTGTCAACCCAGAGAACGGCGAGTTGATGGAAACGCGAACGGTGACCATCGACCCGAAAGGGCGACGCTACAAGAGCACCGACATGCAGCTGCTAGGCTCCGACGTTTGGACGTCCGTAAAAACCTTCCGCTCGTTCCCGACTGCGTGGAACTTGAAGATCCCCAGCGACAAGACCGACTTGATGCTCGTCGCGGATTTTCCAGACCAAGAGTTTGTTACTCTGATCGCAAAGCCATCGTACTGGGAGGGACGGTGCACTGTGACAGGAACTTTTCGTGGCGAAAAGGTCACTGGGATTGCGTACGTGGAGCGCAACGGTTTCGACAAGATGCCAGACTTAGGCGCATTTTTCAAGAACGTTGGAAAGCAAGTACGACAAAGCGTACAAGACATGTACCCAGACATGCCCACCCGCGAGCAAGCCCGTGATTTGATTGCGACGAAAGACACCGACTACTACCTGAAAGGCGTCCCGATGGACGTTCTGCAAAAGACGTTGATCGCCCCAGTACGCGAAATTGCCGATAGGGGCGGAAAGTCCTGGCGCAGTTACGGTGCTCTTGCCTGCTGCGACGTCGTCGGCGGGGATTCGCGCCAGTTCGTGAAATGGCTTGCGATGCCTGAGTTCATGCACGTTGGGTCTTTGATCGTAGATGATATCCAAGACAAGTCCGAAGAACGCCGTGGCGGCAAATGTGCCCACCTCATTTACGGGGAACCACTTTCCATCAACGCCGGTACCGCCGCATACTTCATGTGCGAGCACTTAATTAAAGCGCCAGGATTGAGCGCAGACACCTTAAATAAAGTTTATCAGCTCTACTTCTCTTGCTTGCGAGGTGGTCACGCCGGCCAAGCGCTCGACATTTACGGCCTCGATTATTTGATGCCGGAAGCGATAGAGAAAGGAGAAAGTGCAGTCCTCGAAGAACGCTCCTTGGCCATCCACATGTTGAAGACCGCCGTTCCAGCGGGAACCCTCGCCCGTATGGGCGCATTAGTTGGCGGCGGAACGCCAGAGCAGGTCGAGGCCGTCGGAAAATACTTTGAAGGCGTCGGGCTTGCATTCCAAATCATGGACGATGTGTTGAATTTGCGTGGGTTGTTTTTCAACGCAAAGATCGACCAGTCCGCCGAGGAGGATGCCACCGCAAACGTTGTTACCGAAATTTTTGGCCGGGATGATCAAAAAGCGAAGCTTAAGGAGCAACAAAAAGGGAAAAAGAAGAAGGCGATGAAAGTGTTAGGAGAAGACATCATGTGCGGAAAGGTCACTATGCCGGTTGCGAAAGCAATGGGCCTCATGGGCTTGCAACAGCGCCAAAAGCTTTGGAAAACCATCGAAAGCAAGCCACAGGACCAAGCCACCGTCAACCAAGTCATCAAGGAATTGGAAGATGTCGGAGCCGTACAAGAGTGCGTAGTGCAAGCGAACAAGCTTGTCGAGGACGCTTGGGCTGCCTTGGACCCGATCGTTCCAGATTCGTTTTCCAAAATGATGCTCCGTAGTTTTGGCTGGTTCGTAGTCAGAAGATAAAGTGGGCCACCAGATCGCACCACGTGTTGAATTTCTGTTCAAGTAGTAAACACACCGTAAATCAAACTATTATTTAATTCTCATCATCATCATACCTTTTTTTATCAGTCGAACGTATCATTTTCACAACACATACTATATAATTTTTTTTTTCATTTTCACAACAAAATTATGATGATGCGCATTTTTTTTTATGACTCGGTAAGATTTTTTCAGATTTTTGGGATAACCAAGTACTATTTTTTAACACCTGGTACCTGATACCAATTACCTCCCGTACCAGGTATTACCTGGGTACCAGGTACCTGATACTACGAAGTACGAGTAGGACTAATAAAAAATACGAATTCATATAAAATCAAAACATAAAATTGAATCACCACCAACAACAAACAACAACAACAACGAAATACGAAGAAGTACGAAGGAACCTCGTAACAACAACAACCAACAACAGAAGAAGAATTTCCTTCAATCACTTGTTTGAAATTAATAATTGGAACCATCGTTACAAGTTTTACACCGACTAGGATACCAAATGTTTGCTGTTCATTCAGACGTATAAAAAGAGAACAAAAGTCAGCCAAATCCAAAGGTTTTGCACGTAAAAAGTGACGACAGGGACCGATTGGTCGGGGTGTTCTAAGATGGACACAAATTTGCCAAGCGTCATGAGACGCGCATACTCGTGGAAGGGTCGGAGTAAAAAAGAAGCGGCCACTCGAAACAGACAATTTCAACAGAGGGTAGAGTACAGAACTTTGGGGAAGAGTAGAAACAAATCCGATGGACAGCGAAAAGCTAGCCGTGCACGCAAGCCGTTGCCAGAAGGCGCTTTAGAAGTGTGGAGAACCGCTGATCCTGTCCTTGGAGCTCCATCCCCACAGCATGTATATTGTTCGTCGCTGCTCGGGGTAATTTCGATTTGCCTGTGTATTCCTGAGCTTAGTGTAGCACTTGGTTTGCATGGGCGAGTGTGGATAAACCAATACATGTCCTGGGCGCCCCAGGGTCTATTGGGAGTATCAATTGTGTGCACAGTTCTGAGCGTTTGCTGCTCCAGCAGGTGTTGCATGGCCCTGGCGTCCCTGGCCTCTTTTGTGGCGGTCCCAGCTGCTGTCGTGCAGCTGAGTCTTATTGCTGTCCCGGCTGTCATGTCCTTCTGCTGTTGCTTCCCGGACAAGTGCCACGGCGACCAGGGTAGCATTAGCGCAAAGATGCACATAGATTTACCAGAGCATGAAAGGGCTGGCAACGCGACTATTTGCAAATACGTAGACCACCAGTCCAATGCGGCTGAATGCGCGAAGCAATCGTACTCCATTGGCATGTTTTGGAGTGGTGTGGCCCTCATGGTGGTTTCGTCGGCAGCGCTGGTGACATCGCAGTGGCACTGGCGCTCCGAAAAAGTATGGCTTGCGCGTTCCCAAGAGCGCATCAGGGAGAGCAGGCGGGTAGAATCCAGCAGCGAAGACGATTACTACTCCGATGACGACGAAAGCGGTTCAGAGAACAATAGCGACGACGACGACGCGGAAAACGCCTTGGTTGGCAAGGACAAGCGGAAGAAGACGAGGAGGGCCCAAGGAAAGAAGAAGAAAAGTGGGAAAAAGACGGTGCAGTTCAAAGACGAAAACGATGAAAGCGACGGCGACGAGAAAGGTTTTGGGTCGATGCTTTCTGATCAAGGTAGAAAGGAAGAATTAGGAAGGCTGTTAGAGTTGGCAAAGCGAAAGCCGCCACGGTCAGCCAGGAGCAACCGCAGTGGTAGTCGGTCCGCTCGATTACCATCAACGAGCAAGAATCAATTCGTTAGTCGCCAGCATCCTCAAGCACCCCAAACGGCTCGACCTTGGAAAAAGCCCCCTGTCCCTCCATTTTCTTCCAAATTCAACCACAACAACACCAGGCCACCCCGAGCGCAGTCGGCAAGGGCCAGCAACCAGTACGAAGCAGACGGGGGCGGAGGCGGGGCGGTGGATTTCGTCGGAAAGAGGAACCAGTTTGCGTCCCCAAGGGGCCGCCCACCCGATGGACCACAGACGGAAATGAGTCAATTCCAATGAACGGCAAAGAGGCGTGGGGCTTTCAAAAAGAAACTTCATAATAACCACACTCCGCACGGTGAATTGTTTTTTTGTGTTGTACAAATTGTGTAAATATAAATAAAATCTAGGTTTAGGGTTGGAACTGAAATAGTAATTGATTTAAAATAAATAACAGCCAATTTTCTTGTTTTTAAAATGAGAGTCTTAAAGCATATGTTACTACTTATATAATTTGTTTTTTTAAAAATAAAATCTTTCGTCCTAGTAAGAAGGATGCATTTATTTTTGACTTTAATCGCTGGTGTGTACTCTCTCCTTCGATTTTCTTCACGGGAATTTGACCTACCCCCGCTTTGAGCCCTTTCTGCCCACATAGACCGGGTCCCCGCTTGTAGAAAAGGCAAAATTCGGGTCTTGAACCAGACCTTCTTTGATCATGTGCTTCCGGTAGTACTGACTGCATTGGTACCCCACTCGCCCAGGAAGCCAGGAAGAAAAGAGCCCCCACTTGTCCCCGCAGCCGTACTTCTTTGCAACGTCCAAAAATTTTTCTTCTTCCTCCTGCGTCCACGGGAAGTCAGCATCGAACCGGTGGGGCACGCCCGGCGCTGTGTGCCGATAGAAGTACGCGTTTGGGTTTTTGAACTTCATCTTGTAGGCGAAGTCTTTGCAATTTAACCCGCCTTTCTTGTTTTTTCCACCCGGCGATTTAAAGCTAAATTTTCCTCCGCCGCCCCTTACCCATGCCTCTTCTGCCGTCTGCGCAAAACCGTGACTCTTGATAAGTTCGGGGTTTAACCAGCCACTGTAATGGCCGTCAGTCTTTACCTTGGGCACAACATTAATCAGCTTCAGGTATTCTCCCGCTTCCATTACCGAGATTTCCTCTTCGCCCACGTAAGATATTCTGGAGGTATCTTCGGTGTACTTCACCGGAGCAACGCCACTCAGCCTTGAACTCCTTCGCTTTGGACCACGTTCTATTTGATTACTTCTACTCCTTTGCCGATTTGCGTCTCGATTTCTCTTCCGACGCGCATTCTGAGCCTTCAAAGCCCTCGTTCGTTCGTTCACCACCTCGTTATGAATGGAGTGCATAGCTTGGCCCAAACCTAGCTCTTCGATCTTCGCCTTGTTCTCGGCAATGCGCTTCAAGCGCTGCACTTCATAGTCACTCAGTTTGTTGTCCTCTTCGGGGACCTTCTCTGAAACGATAAGGCGACGAGGCGAGATCTTCGACGTTTTCTTCTTTCCAGGCGATCTTTCCCTTTCGGCTTTCCGCTTTCCAGACGATTTCTTTGCGCTGCTGCCGGGGGAGGACAAAACTCCTTTCTTCTTAAACTTCCAGTCGCCCCTTTCGTAGCCTTTCAGCGACAGGTAGATGGCAGAGCTCGTCTTATCATCCCATACAATATTCCACCAATCGGCACCGGATCTATGGTACCGGTTCAGGACCTTTCCAGTATAAAACTCATCAGGGTCGTTCCATTTGAACGTTATGACCGCGTTCCGCAAGTAGTGGGTTGGGCAAGAGGGCGACGAGACGATAGGCATTTTCTCAGTGAGAGACAAAGAAAACCACAACGTTGTATTTCTTTAAAACTCGGGTAAAGTGTAAAGTACTAAGGTAACCTCCCGTTTCTTGAAGTTCTAAAACGTAAGAACATAACAATTCCTTCCTCTTCTTCTCACTGCATAGTCAATTCAACTTATCCTTCTTTCTTCTTCTATTATCTAAAATATCTTCTTCTTCCTCCCCTTCTTCTTCTTCTCGGCGGGGCAGGGGAGAGATCGATCGGGCGGCGGGGCGGGGACGGGGGACGGGGAGACGCGGCGGAGAGATATATAACCCTAATCTTATCACTAACTTATTACAATCTAAATAACTCCATCATCTACGAGGAGGACTCCTCGACGGCATAATTAGGCAGAAGTTATTCTAAAATATATTATTATTATCTACGAGGACTCGTATACGATCTACCAGGCCGTACGAGGTAGGTATTATTTTTAATGAACATTAAAAATGCGATCGATCATTCGGTCGGTGGTATTGAGTATTGACCATATTTTTTATTATATTTATTAGTTTTTGTTTGTATCCTTTTGTTTTCGTTGGTTGAGAAGAGGTTGAATACGATTCCTCAATAAGGAGGAGGAGGACCACGAACATACTCAACTAGAACAACGGAAGAATCCAAAAAAAAAGAAAATGATGATGAAGAAGAAAAAAATAAAAATGTCCTTTTTATATTATTATTATACTACAACAGGTAAATACCAAGACAATAAAAAAAATAATCTTCTATCTTTTTTTAATAATAATTATTATTAGAAATTCTTCTTTTCTTTTTCTTCTTCCATTTTTTTTTTTTTATAATTATTTTTTAATTACCAAGGTATTATTAGTTAGAGTAGTAGTACTATTATAGAGAATACCAAGTTCTTCTTCTTCGTGAAGATGATTAATTGGATTCATTTACTATTATTATTTAAAATAAAACAATCTATCTCTATTAAATTATGCATTAAGAAAACGGACAGTGTTTTATCTTTGCATGAAATTCAACAGAAATTAAGCAAAAGACATATCATCAAAAACAAGAAAGAACGGAAGGGAAGACGAAAATACAAACAAAACGCACACCACCATGCCGAAAACAGCCCCCAAACAGACGGTCGTTGATGCGGCTCACTCTGTCATTTCATCGTTAAGGCAAGACTCCAAATTCTCCTACAAGTGGAACAAAAAAGAGTGGTACACAGGGAGATTGATTAATAGGGACTCAAAATCATCAGGGAAGTACTGGTGGACAGTTGTCTGGGATGACGATGGCTCGCAGTCTCGAGTAAACTTGAACCCTGCCTCGTGGCAAAAAGGGAACTGGGCACTGTTGACCAAAGGACGCCCAAAGAAGCGAGTTGTAAGGAAGAAGGAGCAGAGGGCCCCGGCAACAAAAACGACAAAGGAAGGGGGGGAAAGCACGTTGTCGCAGTACGAACTTGAGCGCCTGAAAAATATCGAAGAAAACAAAGCAGAGCTGGAGCGTCTGGGCATAGGTGCGATGAGGAGTACGATGGTCAACACCCCGCGGAGCAAAGCGAGGAAGCTGTCTGGCTCTTCTCGGCCCCGAAGGCAATTGGTTTCAAGAACTGCTAGGGTTGGGTACCGCCAGTCTCGCCGTTTGAAAGGAAAAGACCCATCGGGTAAAGCTGCTCCAAGACGAAAGCTGCAAGTTAATTTTGAAGCGCAAGCAAAGAAGCGGGAGGAAGAAACGTACAAGGAATTAGTCGCAAGGTGGAAAAACGATAAAAAACTGAAGGCTACGGGTGGGGACCGGCAACTGTTCATGGTTCCGACCGGAGTATTGGGTTACAACGACCATACCCTTGAGGAAGAAGTCCCGTCACTGGGCACATATCTTTGGGGCTTTGCAAAAGGCCTGTATTCTCGCATTTTTGCCCACATCAACCCTGGCGACATTTTGCTCTTTACTAGCGGAGCGACCGGGAAATTCAATAGGATAGGGGTCGCTGCGGAAACGTATGTTGTCAACCAAAGTGAATGCGACAAATTTTGGCAGCGCATGGACTATAACATGGGCAGCGGCGCAAAAACAAACGTTGGGTTTCCATTACTTGTACCGCTTAAAGGCAAGCCTGTTCAAATCGATTGGGACAAGCGAGAGACCTTGGCTCTTTGTGGATACAGTGATCGTTTACAGTCAAGCAGGAGAATACTTATGGACCTGGAAGGATCTCGCCTTGTTCGGGCTCGGTGTGAAAAGAGGCTTGGGCTTTGAAACCGCCGTGTGGTATTGGTATTAAGAATTAATTTGATAATCTGAAAGAAGAAAACAAACGCACGAATTTAAAAATGCAAGAAACATTTTCACTGTAAACAGATTTAAAATCAGCAAGAGTGAGACAGAAATATTATAGGTAGTGTAATAAAATTAAAATCTTCGTCGTAAAAATATGCACATATAAAAAACAAAATATAGTAGAGCTTGTAGTATGCTTTATTATTTAAGACTCTCATTTTATATCACAAATACAATTTCAGTTCCAACCCTAATCCTAACTTGATTTTAAAACATATTTATATAATTTGTGTTTTAACATTGTGAATATCATAGGATATGTTATCATGTTATCACACATACGCAGGGCCATCGCTTCTTCGGTTTGCCTGTCGATCATTGTACCACCTTGCAAACTCACTTGGTGATATGTTGCCATCTTTATTTGTATCGATGGATGCAAACGCTTCAGTCCACGTTGGCGCGCCAGAATCTTCTGCCCTTTCAGACGATTGTCCTTGGGCGTATCCTGAGCCTTCAATGGATTGCTCGTCCATATCAGCCAGTCGGAACTCAGCAGCAACACCACTATCTTTCGCGACCCTTAGACTGCCAGCCCCTTGGGGCGAATTGCTCATGTTTATTCCGTAATGAGCCCTAATAAACGTATCCCGCATTTCTTGAATCTCTGCTTTGTGCTCTTGCCCATCCCCGCTACCAATAACTTCAAAAAGCCAAGTAATAATTGACGCCATTTTCTGTTCAGTCAATGTGGCACTGTGCATTTGCTCGTTCATCATCGTGATGTCGTCGAGGAGACCCTGGTGGTTAATTGCCGCGCCAACCATAGCTGCAACGGCCGATGCCAATTCCAGCATCTCTTCGTTCGCCTCGGCGCTCTGGGAAGAACCGCATGCCACGTCCAAGACCCCCAGAACATCATCCCTTACATTTCTGATGGGCACGTAATGGTGGTTGTCACCATCCCTCCCTGGGCCATACGTGCTTTGGCCTGTTTGGGCCACCAGACCCATTTGGCCCCGAGCGAATGGTATTTGGACGGTCGTTTCACCTTCCTCTCCAGACTGCAGGTTTGCCGACCACAGCAACTCACGTCCGTGATCTGCCACGTATAAAGTGCACCGTTCAGTCTCCAGCAACAAGGGAATTTTTTCATTTACAAGCGCAAAGACATCCGTTAGCGTTTGAACTTTTGCAAGGCCCCCACAGACGCCTACGGCTCGGGTAATTTTATCTTTATGATTAGCTTGCTCAAGCTGTGCATGCAGAGCGAAGCGCTCCCATGTGTGGAATCCGGCACTCAACTGTGACCTAGATATTCGACCACA
>LT642215.1:1908-17427 GCA_900128585.1 Stramenopiles sp. TOSAG23-3 | reverse complement strand
GCGTTAGGGTATGCGCTAAAGTTGAGCACCAAGCCGTGGCGGCAGCATTGGGGAAATGGCGCTCCTTTATGATGGAAGAATCCAAAATGAGAGTCGAGAAAGAAAAACTTATTTTAAAACTGTCGAATGGGCTTGCGGGTAAGAAAGATATTCAACAAATCCTATCGGGCCAACGTGCGCGTAACCCGAACCTTTTGTTCTTTTGCCTCTCGAGCGTGCTCAGCCATAGTGAAGAAGCAGTTTGCGATCGTTGCATGTTGCATTCGCATCAAGGCACGGTGTATGATCTGTTCCGTGTACGCCTCTTTCTGTTGCTTCAGTTCGTCGTACAGCAGGTTTGTCTCCGCCAACGCTTTAATTCGCATTGCGTTGTAGTGCCACGTTTTAAACCCACTGCTGAGCAGGGTTTTCCCCATTCTATGAAGTGATCTCCAAACCGTATCTCTTTGTTTCTTTCTTCTTTCCACGAAACTGGACCAAGATCGGAACGATTTTGATATTGATTTTCGGGTCCATATGAGCAGGCATTTCTTTGATTGCTTCTTTCGAAGGCGTGCGGCTTCCCATACATTACGCCAGGCCGTCCAAGATCGTGACAACAGGCCGTTGCGAATCCACCCCAGGACCTTTTCAATTTTCCACCTTTCTTCGCGCTCGATGTTTTCTACCTTTTGGATTGCAACTGCTAGCTGGTCACAGTATTGGCCCAACAAGTTTGCGTCGGTCGTTTTAAACACCATGCCATTCTTCTTATTGATAATCCGTAGCACCCCTAGAGTCTGTCCCGCTTTCGTACGAACTGGAAGCACCATCAATTGCTTTGTGCGAGAATTCAACCGATCGTCTATGCTTCTGTCAAACCGCAAATCCTCGTAAGCATCGGCGACACAGAAATTTTGCCCTTCTTGGAAGCACTCCCCAGTCAGCCCCAGGTCGTCCGGGATAAAAAACTCTTCGAACATTTCCTCACCGTCACTGCCAAGGGACATTAACTTTGTGTAGAGCTTTTCTTTGCGGGGATTGTGCAAAAAGAGGAGGGCATTTTCCGCTTCCATCAGCTGTTTTACCTGCGCGACCACGAGCGTGAATATTTGTTGGATTTCATGCTTGTTTGTTAGACCATTGAAGAGTTTGATTATCAACCTTTCTTTGCTCATTCGCATCTTTGCGTCCTCCATGATGAAGCTGCGCCATTTTCCCATTGCAGCAGCCGCCGCTTGGTTTTCAACCTTTGCGATGACTCTATGGCAGATATTCCGTTTCCGTTTTCTCGAAGCCGCATAACCGGACATAGCCGAAAAGCACCTGTACAGGGTGCGCTTGGTCCATTTTGCCAGGGTTCGTTTGACGCGGACCCTGCGTTCCTTCTCATTTTTGGCGTTAGTCGCAAATGAATTGAAGCATCGGGATATTTGGCCGTGCCTGAATCTCAAAATAGCCCTTCGCGTTATCATTTCGGTGTGATTTTGATGGTCCTCCCTTATTTTCTCTTCCCACGCATGCTCTTTTATTGAGGTTTTTACGTAGGATTTCCATGCGACCAAGACCCTGTGCGACGTGTGTGCCTGCAACTGGTCCCTGAGCCTCGTGATCAGCGATTCCCTGCTCTTGCTCAGTATACTTTGCATTTGGTTTGCTTTGTGCACAACGACTAGGTTCTCCCACAAGTTGAACGCGTCTCGTGTGCGCGTGTTTCTCCAGGAAACCATCAGCTTCTTCACACTCGTTTTCGTGCGGTAGCTCTTACCTGCCAGCCGTTCATCGGCGAGCTGCTGCAAAAGCGTTTCTCGCTGTTGATCCATCTCTCGTAGTGCCTCACGAACCCTCGTCAGGGCGTGGGCACCGACCCCATCCCCACGCACCCTGTGTTCTAATCGATACAGGGCCATCGACAAAGTAATGCCTCGAGATTCGGCCCTCGCGCGCTGGTCCAGGACAGTTTCATGTAGCACGTCGACGGCGTGCCGCAGCTTTTGCCCTCCCTCCGTTCGGGAAGGAGACATGGGAGACCTCACTTTTCGCGCAGGAGAGGGTGGGGTCGACAGAGTTGCTTTTGCGGTCAGCCTTGCGATTCGTTCCATATCGCTTGGCTCAGGCTGGCCCACGCTGTACTGCGAGAGCCGATTTGGGGAAGCAAAGCTGAAGTTAGGCAGCTCCTTCTTTTTGCTGCCTTGCGCCTTCTCCTCTATGCCTTGCTGTTGCCGTAACTGTCGCAAGGCTTGTCCCCGAAGGGATGCGACGGCAGACCGGATGGAATGTTTCTTTTTGGCGTTCGGCTTTGCCCCCTCCAGCGACCCCGTTATTCCCTTGATACTAATCGTTCCGGTGCGAGATATTCTAACGTCCACATCTGGTTTCTTCTCCTTTGCAGAGTTATCCTCGCTCTGGGCGACCAGTTTGGACGACATGCTTACAACCGGTTGACCTCTCTTTCTGTGCGTGCGTGTAAATATGTTCGTAATATCAACCAATCCCTGACAACACAATAAAAACAACGGCGTACTTTTCAGACACCGAAAACAACAAACAAACAAACAACTTCAATCGATCAACCCCATGCAAATAATCATTCTTTGAATAAAACCCCTTTGTTTCATTTGTAATTCTTCTGGTGATTGATTTCTTCTTTTTTGTTCAATATTTAAAATATCTCACACCACTTTATCATAGCTATTTTGTACAAAGAGTAATTTTTATAAGAACAGTTAAATACATAATTTATATTATTAATACGAATAGTCCATATATACCTAAACGTTAGGGTAATTATGTAGAATAATTTATAAAAATATAAGTGATATATATTCTAATTATCCTCGAAACGAAATTATTCGTTATTTTAATCAAATTTGAGTTTAAAATAATATATTGTTACAATAAATCTTCAAAGATAATATAGCAAGTTAAAACCAACCACTCTTATTTAAAATGGACATAATATTGAAATAAAAGTATTAAAAGCTTTTTCTACAAAGTATGTAATAAATAAAAAACATTCGTTTTGGATTAGGTTCAACCTCATAAAATAAAAAAAATAAGTTAAACAAACAAAGGCTGGGAAGGGAGAAGAGAGAAGAGGGGAAGGGAGAAGAGGGAAAGGGAGAGAGAGAGGAAGGGAAGGAAGGGCATATAATATATACGAGAATACGAGGATGAGGATGGGGACACTCTACTGGATTTAAAAAGCAATGCTCTCTTTATTTATTTAGATGACGACTCCTCGTATTTAAAATATGTTGATCGATCGACGACTACTTTTATAACTAATTAAATAGTCTATATAATGGTTATTGGAATAATACGTAATCAACAAATGTCAAAATAAAATGAATGATGAAAGACACGCAATAAGTGGAATAAGTCCAATAAGTGCCAATAAGTGTATGTACAAAAATGCTGTTTTCGGCAAACGTTCGTTGTCAGCTCTCTAAAATAATAATAAGAGTTTTAAATTAAAAATTTTCAGTAGTATAGATACGGTAAAGGTACGGTACCAGGAGGTATCGGAAGCAAACACAATGAAGTTGAGAGAATTATTACATTAATTTATACTTGTATTACTGTACCACAGTTGAAAAATAATAAAAAAAAACATTAATAGCTAGTATAGATAGTTCGGTACCTGTAGTGTATTAATATATTAACTACATATTTTATCACAATGAAATTATTAAAAAAATGATAGACTATCATAGACTCGAGATAGATATGGAGATATATTTATCATATCATATGATACGAGTATTTAAAAACAAGAAAATTGGCTGTTATTACGAGTATTTATCTTTTATGCTGTGTGTTTTTCCATTTTTGACCTCAGTATTATTTTACTAAGATAATCGTCTAGTATAGATGTTTTTTAAAGAAACAAAATAATGGCTGTTCTTACTGTTTTTTTAAAAGTTAAAAAATTATAATTCAAGTGACGAGTCTTGTTTTTGTAAACCTTCCTGTTCTATTCCAATTGGTGGCGGTCGTTGTTTTTTGATTTTTTTCTCTATTTCCTGGAGTCGAGAGATGACTTGCTCTGCCATGACGGAGGGGGAATAGAATTTCATCATATCTTTCCTCCCCTGCTTGCCTTTCGACTGAGCACGATCCTTGTGCTCATGGATATCCCTTAGTATCTCTTGAAGGTGAGTCGAGGACGGCTCTGCCCAATGGTGGCCTTTGAATGCCCCGTCTTGTATTTCTGACATCCCGTCGTACCTTAACGGATACGAGTTTTCCTCCGTCAAAAACTCAGTCGTCCCGCTCCAGTTCGTCGCTACCACTGGGATCCCCATGGACATTGCCTCCACGTGCGGTCTGCCCCAGCCTTCTCCCCGGGACGGTTGCACGAGCGCGTCCACGCTTTGGAACAGCCCGGGCATTTTGCTCTGTGGAAGCCCCGGCCGCAGCACCACCACCTTGGGCAAAGCGTCCGGCGACATTTTCAGGGTTTCGACGGTGTACTTTCGGATCTCCGCGTCGAAATCGGACGTGCTGTGGAACGGGTTGGTCAGCAGGTAAAGGCAGACGTTGTCGGCCTCCTTGAACTCGTGGAAGTACGCCTTCAGCAAGACGTCCCAGCCCTTCCTGGTTTCCCATTTGAAAATACTCAGAAAACGGGTCTCCCGTTCGTCGCCACGGGGAACGGTGAGCTCCCTTGCGTCGTCTGGGTTGAAAAAATCTATGTCGACGGGTTCTCCCAACACCACCAACTTGCTTGCCTTTGCCCCACCTTCGCGAAAGGTTTTCACGTGAAAGTCTGCCGGAACCCAGAGTTCGTCCATTTTGTTCAAACGTTCGTCCCAGCCGTCGGGCAACCGGTCCGTTTCGAACATGGTCCTGCCGACCGTGTACTTTGACCTTGGAGGAGGGCACATGGCCGTCGGCCACCTTGACGGGTGCCACGCCCCTGGTTCGCTGTGGCACACCACGACAGCATGCCTCGGATCAATGTGCTCTTGAGACATATCAACCAGCAATTCCCTTTCGCCCCGAGGGAGCCCGTGGACAAAATCCCGGTTCACACCGTCCCCGTGCTGGACAATCTGGACCCTGACCCCGGCCTTCCGCAGGGCCAACGCGAACGAAATAGCTTCTGAGCAGTACCCGCCACCGGAAAAAAAAGGCGCGTACCAAATAACGGGAAGTGTGTCGGTGCGGTAATTCGCTTTGATGCCACCCCCCGGGCTAGAGGCCACGCTGTACACGATAAATGCACCCCATAAGCCGCAGAAAAGGAAAAAACTTCGACGTCGGTTTTCGTCGGGCATTTCAACTTGGTTCATTGAAAATTCACCGACTTTGTGGGTCGGCCAATGAAACCTTCTTATGTTGTTTCGTAAACAAAAAATGTCAATAGTACAAATGTTTTATTTATTTGCAAAATTTACTAAATCCAATGACAAAAAAAAAAAGGTAAAGACGATACACAATTTTTAAAGAAAGCAAAGAAACAAACAACAAAAAATCAAGAATCCAAATTCAAAAAAATAATAATAATAATAAAAAAAAAATATTTAGACACTTACTTCGTGTAACATGGAAATAATAGAGACTAAGAAGATTAAAATATTAATAATAGTCTAATATAATAGGACTAACAACAACAACAACACGAAGAAGAAGAAGAAGAAGAAACCGAAAAAAAGAACATGTCCGTACGTAGCAGGGGAGTACGGTAAAGATACCGTATTATTATTATATTATCGGTAATAATAGGAACAAAAAATCCATCGAATGCAAATAATTTGGTGGAAAGGAGGCCTGCGTCGGCGCTGCATATTCAATTCTTTACGCATACCCACAAATCAAGCCAGTGTGTTCGATCAAACTGCTGAGCGTTTCAAACGTTTAAAAAATTATTTTGCCATGGCGTCTCCTTCGGCGGAAACCTCCCCCTCCTCCTCTGCCGCGGAAACGCGACGCGCCAACGTCCTCCTCTCGGCGGCTTACCTGATGCCAGTGCGAGGAAAGGCGATCACCGCTCACTCCACAAGGGCCAGGGTCCTCAGCCTGCTCGAGGAAACCCGCGCCAGGCGGGGAGATGGTGAGCGCTCCATGATCGTGGACGTGTCGGCCACGACTTGGAACTGGGACACGTATGCTATCGTCGGAGGGAAGCCGTCGCCCGTGGCCGTCACTTTCTCGGATGAGGACGAGCTGAGGAAGCACCTTCCGCTGAAAGCGGACGGCAAGACCGCCGGAGAGGGGTTATTGCTGCCACAGCCGTCTGGAGAAAAGGTGTGGATGCCCAAGGGCGCCGTGCTGAGGGAGGCCAACGAACAAGAAAACGGCAAGACAGAGTTCGTCTTCGAGGCCCCCGTTGATCCCAATGACGATAGGCTCGAGCACTGGGAGCAGGAGGTTGTGGGGAAATTGCACCTTCAGGAGTGGCGGGCGAAGCTGGTATGGAATAGCATGCGGAGTATGATGCGGTTCTACAACCTGGATAGAATCGTATGCTGGGACTTAAGCTGGGGAATATGGGAAGCAGTTCGCGACCAGGGAGGGGAGAAAGGCAACGACGGCTTCCCGGCGATGAAGTTCGTGAACCCAGACGGGAAGGAGGACGACGACATGCAATTCCCTTCCTCCGTAGAGGCGGAGGAGTTCAGGGAGGCGATCTACGGCTGCAGCCGGCCAGTGAGTCCCGCCAACCTTGCGGAGACGTTGGAGGGCGTCTCGGGGTATTACCTCGTGGGAGGGAACACATACACCATGTCGCTGTTCCACAACATGTGGGATCGCCAGGGATTGGAGAACGGTTCAGAGGTTGGCCACATGCAGCTTTTGCGAGACCAGTTGAAGGAGGGCACGCTTTTCTACATGGGACACTCGGCCGGCCTTATAATGTGTTGTCGAAACATCCTCCCTGCCACCTTCAAGGGGATCGATGCGTTTTCCGTTGTAACGCAACCGTACAACGCTCCATTCATGCGACTGCCTCCTCTCGAGACCCCCGAGACCTTCTTCGCCAAGGAGAAGAACGACCTCTTATCCGCTCGGACGAAAATGCTCGAGAACATGTCGCGTCACGGCGCGTGGAATGGTTACCGTGCCGTGGAAGCTATGGCGTTCCCTCATTACGACGCCCGCCCCCGCCGCGCGTCGTTCCCGCAGAGCGCCGAGACGTACCTCCGCGCCACGAATGAAAGAGGGCAATTCGCCCAGAACAAAGCGTCACTGCTCGTCGGGACGCGCGAGGGAGAGAGAACCGAGCCGGTGGAGGTGACAAAGTTGAGGGAGGAGACGAACGCTGCGTCACTGCCGTGTTACCCCATCGCCAACGGCCACGCCATCCTGATGAAGTGCGGAGGCCTGGAGGTAGTGGAAGCTCTGTCGCCGGAGGAGGAGGGGTCCGGAATTCTCCACTGGGACACTTATATGCCGTACGTGTCCAACGAAAATTGGTCGCATTACGACCCAGGAAAGGAGCAGTTCGCTCCAGGATTGTTCACGAGTGACCAGGACACGTTGGCCGGGGATCGATCATCGGAGTACGACGGTGTCAGAATATTCTCGCGCCTAGAGGCGCTGGGATTACCAAACCCTGGAGCCACCGAAGAAGGGGAGCCGGGTCAGCTCTTCCGATCTTGTTAGAGATAGGGCAAATGATTTTTTGTATAGGAATTAATAGTATTTTAAAAAAATATATACACTGCAACAATTATCATCTAAATAATGTTACAAAATATTATTAAATAAACAAAAGTATAATCAAATAGGTAAATAATAAACCAATACAACAAATACATACTTATAGTCTTCTTCTTCCATAGCCATAATTTTTCAGTTTCAACAAGAAGAGAAAGCTGAAGCTTAAGGTTAAGGTATCACAGTCACTTCTATTTTAGATTAATTTACAGAAGGTATAGAATAGAATAGAATACTCGTTAGAATACATAAACGACTAATAAATAAATACAGGAAGAACAAGAACAAAAGAACAAAAGAGGAGTGAGAGCAGAGAGAGCAGAGGTCAAAAGAAAAGATCAATTATAATTTAAGTACGTCACAATGTCACAATGTCACAACGTAATGCTTCACTTTTTTTAATTTTGGCTTCTCTTTTCTACAAAGCTCTTTCTTTCTTTCTTTCTTTCTTTCTTTCTTTCGACTCTTTCTTTCTTTATATATCCTCGTAGCGCTACTAGTATAGCTCTTTCTTTCTAGCTCTACCTTCTCTTACTCTAAAGAACAGTAGAATACGATGGACCAGGCCTAAGGACCATTCCTTTTTTCAATTCCTTTTATGACTTCATCAATGAATTCTACTGTGCTATTTCGATATTAATTAATGAAAGATTTTTTGTGTGATTTTTATTGTTTATTATTTTGCGATTGCTTGCAATGCTATGCTATGCTATTATAGACTTACCTTTTACTTTTCGTTTTTTTTGGAACTCTATGCTATGTCTATATTAATAAATATTTATTAATATTTTGTGGTGGAGAACCAACGAGGCGGAAAAAGAAGAAGGAAAGAAGAAGAAAGAAGTGAATTTGGTTAAAATAAAGTATTAATTTAGATGGTATTTCTATATTAATTAATTTATGAATAATATAAATAATTTTTCAAGCCAAGTATTATAGTTGTTGAATTTAAAATTAAAAAAATAAAATATGTAGAATGTGAATACCAAGGAAGTTAGAGTAGTTGGTTTGGAGCGAGTGGAGTAGTTAACAGTTACAAACGGAGAGGAAGTCCTTTGCAGAATAACGGAGAGGAAGAAACAATTCAGTTAGTAATTAAACAAGTTAGTTACATTTCAACACTTACCCTATATACCGAAGAACACACAGATATATATATCAACCATGCCGCCTAAACGCACCAAGAGAAAGAAGAAGGGAGGAAAGAAAAAAGTTGCCTCCGACCCCGCCTTGGCGGGAGAGTTTGCAAACATGTCTTTGAACGAACGCAAGAAGATGGCAGTGGAAGCAAAGAACATGGGTAACACCGCCTTCGCCTCCGGCAAAACCCGCGAAGCTGTATCGTGCTTCACCGACGCCATCGATCTGGACCCCACCAACGAAGTGTACTACTCCAACCGATCCGCCGCGTACCTGAAGTTGAAGGAACACAAGAAGGCCGCCCTCGATGCCGAAAAGTGCATCGCCATGAAGCCAGAATGGGCCAAAGGCTTCTTGCGCCTTGGCGCTGCCAAGTTCGCAGGCCGACTGTTCGAAGAGTCCGTCTCCGCCTACGAGGCCGGCTTGAAGGTAGAGGCAGACAACCAAGCCCTTGTCGACGGTCTTGCCAAAGCCAAGAACGAGCTTCAGGTAATCGCCGAGGCCAACAAAGAGATCCCACCGGAGGACCGCACGGTCATCGGTATCGATTTGGGTACCACCTACTCCTGCGTCGGTGTGTGGAAAGACGGTGGCGTTAAGATCATCGCCAACGAGGAAGGTTCCCGAACCACTGCCTCCGTAATCGGCTTCAGCCCAGACGATGGAGAGCGATTCGTTGGTGCCGCTGCCCAGCGCAACGCGTCCATGAACCCAAAGAACACCGTCTACGACGTCAAGCGTTTGATCGGGTCCGGTTTCGACGACGAGAAAGTTGCCAAGGACATCAAGATGTTCCAGTACGCCGTAGAGCGATCCAAGGAAGGAAAACCAATGGTAAGCGTTCAGCACGACGGCGAGCAGAAATTGTACGCCCCGGAGCAGGTCAGTGCCATGGTCTTGACCAAGATGAAGAGCATCGCCGAGACCTTCTTGGGCCACGAGGTGAAGAAGGCTGTAATTACCGTACCCGCCTACTTCAGCGACTCCCAGCGCGCCGCCACCAAGGACGCCGGTGCCATCGCCGGGCTTGAAGTCATGCGCATCATTAACGAGCCCACTGCCGCCGCCCTTGCCTACGGCTTGAACGACAAGAAGGCCGATGAAGGGGTCCGCAACATCCTCGTCTTCGACCTTGGAGGAGGTACGTTCGATGTCTCCATCTTGGCCATCGAGAAAGGTATCTTCGAGGTCAAAGCCACCGCCGGTGACACCCACTTGGGAGGGGAAGATTTCGACAACGTATTGCAAAACCACGTTCAGTCCGACTTCACCCGCAAGAACAGAAAGGCGTCCCCAATCTCCGAGAACGCCCGCGCCATGAAGCGTTTGAGACAGGCGTGCGAGAAAGCGAAGCGTCAATTGTCCGCAAGTACCACCGCGACAATAGAAATAGATTCTCTTATCGACGGCATCGACTTTTCCACGACGGTTACCCGCGCCAAGTTCGACAGTTTGAACGACGAACTTTTCCAACGCTGCTTGGAGACCGTCAAGCACGTTTTGAAGGACGCCAAAATGAAGCAAGAAAACATTGATGATATTGTTCTTGTCGGTGGGTCCACCCGTATCCCGAAGATCCAAGCCCTTTTGCAAGAATTCTTCAAGGGCAAAGATTTGTGCAAGACCATCAACCCGGACGAGGCCGTTGCCTATGGTGCCGCCATTCAAGGTGCCATCCTCAGTGGCGAGCGCCACGCTGCGACTTCTTCCCTCTTGCTGGTAGACGTTACCCCGTTGTCCTTGGGTATCGAGACCACCGGCCGGGTTATGTCGACCTTGATCAAGAGGAACACCCCTATCCCAGTCCGCAAGACGAAGACCTACACCACCGAGGAAGACTACCAAACCGAAGTTGACGTATGTGTATATGAAGGTGAACGTCAATGCACCGATGGTAACAACATGCTCGGAAAGTTTACCATCTCTGGTATCGAACGCGCCAAGAGGAACGTTCCCCAAGTCGACGTTACCTTCGATATCGATGCCAATGGTCTGCTACACGTTACGGCCAAGGATCAAGTGACCGGTGCTACCGCTGACGTAACTATCACCAACGACCGTGGGCGTTTGACCCAAGAGGAAATTGATTCTATGGTTGAAGAAGCAGAGAAGTTCCAAGAACAAGATGCCGAACGCGTAAGGCAAATCGAGCGCCAAAACGAACAGGAAAGGCAACAAGAAGCCCAAAGGAAGAGAGAAATCGACCAATTGAAAGCCATGGGTATGCAAATGAGTTAAATCATTGCGCCGTGTTGTTGAATACTTGGATGGTGGCGTTACCACCCTTTGAAATTACTGTAAATTTGGAAACATTCTTCTGTTCGAGAGCACTGTGTTTGTTACAACTTACCGCCTTTTAAATTAATTTTTTACCACAAATTCTTAGTTTTAAATATTAATGAGATCGTATTAAAATATCACAGCTATCATACGATCGTACTTCCCCTGCCAGGGCGTCCGATTTTCAAAAAAACTATTTACGGTGCCGAAAGACTCACCTTTTCTCACTCGCACACACTTATTTTTTTCTCTCCGCAGGCCCTGCACTGAGAGGTTTGGCCTTCGTCTGAGCAAAGTGCCAACACACACTATTTCAACTTAAGCTGTCTTTGCAGTCGAACGGGTAATTTGAAAGGTGCCTGAAAAGATTATCAGCCCGGTCCCGACGTACGCGAGTATAGCTGTGTGAGGCGCCGTACTAACAAAATACACAGGGAGGTGGAACGTGCCGCTACTTTGGACCATTTCATGATGTCGTTGTTTATCATAGCGCCACACGGCAAAGTCGTCGGCAATGCCCCCCGTCGCAAAAATTTCAAAGAAGAATCCACTCACTCCAACCAGGCATCCCCACGAAATCGATGCAATTTTTGCTTGGTCAGTCAGACCAAGCGTCATATTTATACCGGCCCACAGCAGCACACAAGATTGCAAGCACACCGGTTCAAAATAGGCCACCAAAAGCAGGATTCCAGAGACCACACGGTAGGGCAGGGCATTGCTTGAAACGTTCCCTTTGCCGTGGGCCAGTTCCGCGTGTTCTTTCTCCAAGATGACCCGAGATATACTGGCCATCCAAAAGCCAGCACCAGCATATGCAATGACTACTTCTATAGGAAAGCCATAGCGATCGCCCCCTATCATAAACAAGGACGCCGTTTGTCTATCGCCAGGATACACAGCATTGGCACTGACCCAGTTCCACAACTTGTTGCTACAACCCCACCACTCCGTGAAGGCACCGACGCTGCCGGTGATAAAACCCGCCAAAAGAGACAATGCCATATCTTCGCAAGACCAAATCATATACAAAAGTCCAACGTACACAAAATATCCAAACGTTTTCATGTCTTCTTCAAGTGCACAAAACAGCACGGCTGTTCCAGCGAGTACGGATACAACCTCTGCGAGTTTCACACGGTACCTGTTCCTCTGCGAACCGGGCGCATCTCTAACTAGCCGCAGCAGTGGCTCTAAGTACTGCTGTAGAACAAGCCCCGACATTTTTTATTCGGTATACAATAAAGACTGCCTGTTCTAACATATACGTATTTAAATCTACCTAACGGTGACTCATTCAATTTTCTTTCTTTAAATCAATAAGATTAATCCATCTCTTTTGATGATTTGATATAATAATATTTTGTTCTTTACCGTCGTCATCATCAAACATATTCTTATAGAACGGACTATCTTCATCAATCAATTTATTGAATTGGATGGAAGAATTTTTAAATCGTTTAATACCGTACCTCTTCGTCAGAATCAAGTAGAGTTACGGGGGAGTATGCAAAAACCTGAGCAACCTACTATTATATAGACTATATAGGAATACCGTCGTCGTCAAGGAAGGCTCGACGATGAAAATAATATAATTATTAATAATAAAAAGAAAAGAAACCCTTCTGATCAACAAGAACACAGGGTTCCTGTACGGTACTGGTCGAATTAGTAACTACTTATTAATTAGTCTATATAATTATAGGCAAGAATGATAACATAATAAGGACACCAACAACAGCAGCAAAAAAAAACAACAAGAATCAATAAAAAAAGAACGAAAACACTTTCTTTTCTTGTACTTCGTACATTCTATTCGATTTAGTTCACGCGATGGATCACTTGTGTGATAGTTTCTCCGTCGAAATGAAAGAAAGTTTGAAGCAGGCGCGGAAAAAGAAACGCCGACGAAACGGTTCGCTTGATTTTAAAGTAGACTTGGGGGGGGGGGCTTAGACTTTGAAAGGATGGGAAAATACTCCTGGGTTGCAAAAGAGCTGTTCCTAATTCTGTTTGCCCCTATCTTTTGGGCTCTGCTGACGAACTTTGGGCGATTATGGCGTTATGTTGATGATAAATACTATCACAAAGCAGCAAGGGATTGGCGCAGAGACCGGAAAAAAGCAGCGGATTTGCATTGGGAACTGACCCACGAGATGGAATTTTTGGATTATCATTTAGGAAGAAAGAACGACGCTCCCGAAGATGACACGGGCGATGGAATAGAGTTAACCGAAAGGACTGGCTTCCAGTACAAAGTCGGCGACCGTGTTAGTGCGACCACCCCTTCCTTTGAAACTAGACAAATAGGATTCATCACCAAGCTGGTTGAAAATCGTGCCGTTCCTACGTATGAAGTAACTTTCGACGACGATAATGTGGAAACGATAGAAGAAAGTAGTGTGCATCTTCTCGGAGACAACCGCAAGAAATTGGAGATGAAAACAGACGACGTTGATGCGGAAACGGTAGAAGAAAGCAGTGTGCATCATCTCGGAGACAACCGCAAGAAATTGGAGATGAAGACAGACGACGATAATGTGGAAACGGTAGAAGAAAGCAGTGTGCATCTTATCGGAGACAACCGCAAGAAATTGGAGATGAAGACAGACGACGATGATGCGGAAACGGTAGAAGAAAGCAGTGTGCATCTTATCGGAGACAACCGCAAGAAATTAGAGATGAACACAAACGACGAAGACAGCGTGGGCAATGTTGAAGAAGAGAAAGTTTACGAAGTGCACGATGTTGACTTGATTCTCGAGGACGTGGACCACACGAATTTTTCAGAAAAAGTCGACAGAAAAGCCGTGGAACACCCACCTGGATCCGAGTTGGGTCCGAGAACCAGCGAATCTCACGGTGTGAATGAAGTGCACCACAAGTGGGGCAGTGTGTGGAATGGAAAGAATGGCATCATGGAAACGATATCAAGCGAAATAGAAAAAGCGTCCGGTAGTGCCAACAATGGCGTTATCAAAGGTAGCAAAAAAGCACCTCAGCGAGTAGAGTATAATTCAGATTATATCGACGATGACTATTGAAATTGTACGGCACATTTTATAAAAAAACAAACTTTAAAAAGTAAAAAGTAAAATTAGGGTTGGATTTGAAGTAGTATTTGATTTAAAATGAGAGTCTTAAAACATACTATATATTTTGGTTTTTAAAAAGAGAGTTCTTTTTAAAAATGAAGAAAAACATAATATTACCTAAATAACAGCCAATTTTCTTGTTTTAAACAAAAGAAAAAAAACCTAATTCAGTTATCCCTTCTAAAAAAACAAAAATCACTCAAAAATACGCGCGCACTCTATTTTTTTATTCGTAACGTTTCTTTTTTCTCTGCTGTCTGGCCATTTGCAAATAGTTTAGTTTCTTCTCAGCTTTTTCCGGGGATTTTTCTTTTTTCTTCATTCCTTTGAAGGGCAACGTTTTCTTTAGGTTATCAAACCATGCCTTCTCATCGTCGTTGAAATCATCATACATTCCCTGAATTTCGTCTCTAATGTCAGGAAAATCTTTGGCCTTAATTGCTTTGATTCGTGCTATTTTAATTGCCTCCAATTCCTTCCGCAATTTCCACCCACGATAATAAGCTTGCAGTTTAGTCGCCATCCACAGCATTAACAGCGCTTTTCGTTTTCTTTCATTCTTAGTGTACTCTTCCCATCTTTCAAAATAATATTCGGTGTTTACTAGCATTATTTTGGCCAGCAAAATTCCTGGCCCTACCTTCATCATTGCTTCTTGAAAGTCGATCGCTTTTTCTTCGTGCTCGACAGATCTGTGCCGGATCTCTCTTATTGAAGACGTCCCTGGTACATACTTTGCATCTTCGTCCACGTGCGACGTCCATGTGACCAGGGCCCTACTGTCTACCGACGCCAACTCATACTCTTCTTCCTCTACGAAGTCCGCTTGCAAGGGCCGCACCCATGAGCTTCTGTGGGTCTCTACATTGTAGTAAAAGACCCGCCCTTGTTTGAACAAACTTTTGATCGCAATCCACCCTTTCGGCAATCTATATCGCCCATCGTTCGTTTTTTCCGGGATGCCTTTTCCTATTTCTACAATTTTGTCATACCTGATACCACCCGATCGAACGCCCGGGATTGGGAAAAGAAATGGCTGCTTATTCGGCGCCCGACGACCTCTCTCGTCCATGGTTAAAAAAAATCAAGAAAACGTTGGTCTAATCACCTCCCTGTGCAATGTTTTGAAGATGTGCACATTCAAAAGAGGCCTTCCTTCAACCATTTCCAGAAATTGATTTTTATAAGTATTTTTATAAGTATCTATCTATATAGAAACAAATATCTTTCGGAATAGAAAACGTATGAGGGTAACGAAAATTTCAAACATTCTTCCATTATTATATTCACATATTATTTATATTATATATATTCATCATCAATTTTTTCATCAACGCACGACGACACCTGCTGTACTTTT
>LT642214.1:7692-32607 GCA_900128585.1 Stramenopiles sp. TOSAG23-3 | reverse complement strand
GTTAAAGAAGAGGCCAAGAAAATGCAGGAACCAACGGAGCTCCAAATCATTGAATAGGTGTCGTTTTTGGGAATATAATCGGGAGAGGCGGGTGTGAGAGATGGAGAGAAAAAAGATGACGCAGGCCCTACAACTTTCTTACATTTTTTAAAGTTCTTTTTTAAACCACACTGAAAAGATACGGTATACTGAAACGATCCCCACTCTGGGAGCAGCTTACTCTGTGGAGCACTGGACAGTTTATCCCCGCAAATTCGCTAATTTTTACAATCTCTTCATCAAAAAATCCATTTCCTAGTGTAATGACTATTTCTCGTGAGTGTTGCGCCACGTCTTCCCACATTTCATCCTTCAAACTGATCGTTGGGGGGCACAAAGAGGGCAATCCAATGGCACGAACGTCCGTGGGGGACAAACCAGATTCTGGTGTCTCCTTTGGAAATTGTAGCCCTGGACGGTCTGACCATAAAAATGTCATAAAATTTCCGTCGACATGGGCTCCTAACTTTCGAGGGCCTCTCTCCGGGTAGTATCGAACTTTCAGATCTGCCTCGAAGCGCCTTTGCCCTTTCGTAGACTCCAGACGCTGGAACTCTTCGCCAAACATGGCTGACGTAACTTTCACACGCACCATGTCAAAATATTCCCGCAAGGCTCTTGTACACTCCCACTCTGCACGCAAGTTGCAACTAACACAAGGGTCGTCCCCTTCGTAGGCGACGAGACTGTAAAAAGACTGGACTTTCGATAAACAGTCTGTTTTCGCTTTCAAAAATTCATCAGAAACTCGGATCTTAAAGTGAGGATTTATGGTGTCTGCCATCAAGTTTTCCTTTATGTACCCTTTCAACACCGCCGGGTCGGTGCTCTCGTCTACAAGAGGCGGGATCGAAGCCTTCAAGCTATCCATGAGAGTTTTCGAAAATTGGCACCGTCGTTCTTGCGAAGAATACTGTCAATTTCAACCAGTTGAACTGAACCGAAAACTAGAAGTAGACGTTTAACAGTCACTAAATTGAAAACTGCCAGCGGAGGCAACTAAGACCATAAAATAAAATTAAAATAATTATTACAACGGTCAGAATCGCTTATTATTAGACGACTACAGTATAAATTATTAGACTAAATATCAATTCAAGATTCAACTAGTCTGTCTACGTATGATATATTGGATGATAATAAATTTATTTTTTGTCAAAAAATAATAAAAAAATAAAAATAAAAAATTTAAAAAAAAAGAAGAATAAATAAATAATTATTTAGAAGAAGATTTTTTATATATTAATTAGCTAATAATAGTTCCTCCTTTTTACCTATTAATAATATATTAATAATACGTACGTACGAAGTCGTCTATTTACTGAAGATTGAATGGATTGAATGGAGCACCGAAGAAGAAAAAGTAAAGTCGGATATTTATCATCCGGAAAGAAGAAGAAACAATATAAATATTATAAATAAATTTTTTATTTTTTATTATTCATTATTATTATTATATCCTCGTACTTCCTCTCTTTTACACCCCACATATCGTCGTGTCGCCAGAGAAGACAGAAATAGACACGAAATAAAAAATAGTTTTAAAAGGATGAACAAAAAACAATCAATGTATTATGTTGAAATTCGCAGATAGTGAAGGAAAAAATACGCCGTTGTTTTCTTCTCAAAAAAATTGTACTTTTGCGGATTATTAGTTCTGTATTATTAAAAATACTACTGTATCTCAACTTCTATTATCATGTCCACGACAGCCACGTCAAAGGAAAGCGTCCTTGTGGGGAATAGAAATGTAACCCTGGAAGAGCTGTTTAAAGTTTCGCACTATCGCGCGAACGTTCAACTTGATACTCCTGTTATCGAGCAAATGAAAAAATCTGCGGGCATGGCCAAGAAGCAAAAAGCCCCAGAGCCACACTTTGACGTTAAAGCAGAAGCGGCGCCCTCCTCTTTGTTCTATACAAAAGCGGAGGCGCGCGCAACCGTCTGCTTCCACTTGGTATGGTTTATGGCCTGCCGCTCGGACGTGCGCCCAGAAGTTGCGAACATGCTGGCAGAGATGCTCAACAGCGACGTAATCCCCCAATTGCCACGGACCAAGAACGCGGCGGAAATGGTGTACACGCCGGCGCTCGTAAAGTTTTTGGAAACTGGAGAAGGCGAGACGTACTCGGGAAGCTCTGACAGCAAGCTGGCCCCGATCGGAGAGCTAACCCCCATTGAGCTCTTTGCTTTCTCACGCGATGTGATCGCTATGGCCGCGGTGGCCGCCTTGGAGATACACACGGTGATATCTGTGATGGACATTGCGGATGCTGTTGCTGCTCTCTCGTGCGAGGCGTTGCAAACCCCTGTTTCAGCCTTTAACGAGGCAGACTACGTGTGCCGTCCGCATAGGGGCGTGGTGGAGTCCGCGTCAAACCTTCGCATCTTTCTGAAAGATTCAAAGAATTTAAAGGCAGAGGGAAAGAAGGCCCCAAAGAAACGATCGTTGAACGCGGCAGAGCTAACCCCTCAGCAGCATGGTCCCGCCCGGTGGAGCTTACCTAGCATCGCTCGTTCCTTTAAGACAGAACTGAACGGTGCGCCTGCGCTCGGAATGCGCGCTTCGTTCGACGGCACCGCAGTCGAGGTTGCCCTCCAGTCCCTTAGCTTGTACGTTGCAAAGCTTTTCAAGGCGTCGCAAGACCGCCTAGGTCTATTGGCTTCCGCCGAGGCCATCCCTCAGGCACCGTCTGCAGGCGACGCGAGCGCCTCAAAGTTAATAAGCACTTTGACTGCCGAGCTGCGAAAGAGCACGACTATCTTGGAAACTCGACGGGCCGAGAAGGAAGCGATCAACAAGGCAAAGGAAGAGAAAGCTCGCTTGAAAGCAGAAGAATACAAGAAAAAAATGGAGGCTGCCAACGCTGCGAAAGGTGGCAACCCTGTCGAGAACGAGAAGGCTGCTGCCAAAAGGGCCGCCAAGGCCGCCAAGAAAGCCGCCAAGGCCGCCAAGAAAGGGGGAGGAAAGAAAAACTCGTCTGGCCTATCGTTGGGTGCCGGGACATCATGGTTCATGAAACTGCTGGCGGGCGGGTCGGACGTCGGTCAGTACATCGACCCCAGCAAAGATGGCCTGAGCACCGCGGGGCTTCTGCGTGAATTGTTGGACCGGATCGGAAGTGGAGGAGTCATGCGCGTGCCCAAGGTCGTGAAGGGGGCGCGAGATTTTGAGCCTCAGCAAATGGCAGTTCGCCAAGAAGCGTTTGAGGTCATTCGTGGAGTTTTTCGTAATCATGGTGCGGTAGAGATCGATACACCCGTGTTTGAGCTGAAAGAGACGTTGACTGGAAAGTACGGCGAAGATTCCAAGCTGATATACGAACTTGCCGACCAAGGAGGAGAATTGCTTGCGCTAAGGTACGATTTGACCGTCCCATTTGCCAGGTTCTTGGCGTCACACTCGGTAGGAAACATCAAACGCTTTCACATTGGAAAAGTCTACCGTCGCGATACTCCCAATGCGGCCAAAGGCCGCTTTCGAGAATTTTACCAGTGCGACTACGATGTTGCCGGGGAGTACGACCCGATGATCCCAGAAACGGAGGTTTTGTCTGTAGCGATTGAAATTTTGCGCGCGTTGCCTATTGGCGATTTTGCAATCAAGTTAAATCACCGTGTTCTCCTGGACGCAATGCTCGATATTTGTGGCGTTCCAGAGCAGAAATTTCGCCCCATCTGCTCTGCCATCGACAAGTTGGACAAAGAACCATGGTCAGCAGTTCGGTGCGAAATGATCGAAGTGAAAGGGCTAGACCCGGTTGTTGCTGATCGAATCGGTCGTTATGTGAAAGAGGACAGCGACGTTCGGACCCACGCTTCCCCGCTGGCGCTGCACAAGAAACTAATGGAAACGGAGTGGACCGAGTTTGCCACCCACCCGCGCGCTGCAAAGGCTATGGGGGATTTGAAGCTACTGTTTGAATACATGGAAGTCATGGGTGTGTTGGACAACATTTCGTTTGACCTAAGCTTGGCGCGAGGACTTGATTACTACACTGGCTTGATTTACGAAGCTGTCATCACAGAAAAGGGCGAACGCGTCGGTTCCATAGCGGCCGGTGGACGCTACGACAACCTTGTTGGCATGTTTTCTGGCAAGAGCACCCCGTGCGTTGGTGTCAGTATTGGCATTGAACGGGTTTTTGCTATAATGGAAAGGAAAGCGAAATTGAACAACAACTTTGGAGCGAAGCCTGTAGACGTTCTAGTCGCTAGTACGGGTGGCTCGTTTATTAAAGAGCGAATGAAGCTCTGCTCGTCTTTGTGGCGGGTTGGATTATCAGCGAAGTTCGTTTACAAGGTAGACATTGCTTTCAAACGCCAATTGACCATGGCCCTGGAAAAAGACATCCCGTGGATGGTTATTTTGGGAGAAAACGAAATCCAGAAAGGCGTTTGCCAGGTGAAAGACATGAAAGCGAGAGAAAGCAAAGAGGTAGCGTTAGATGAACTTCCTGCATACTTGGCAGGAAAAATATCTGGCACCAGCAATACCAATGCTGGACAATTGGGAAAACTTGAAGAAGGCGTCGAAAAATTAAGTATTGGCGAAGGTTCACTAAGCAGCAGCAATCTTGAGCTTAGCAAAGATGGGCGATTCTTTCGGCCGAAAATTAGCTAAAGGGTTTTAATTTCGAGACTTAAGCCAATTACCTTCATCAGAGGATGAACGGGTAGATTTCAGTCCAATAGAAGATGTTGGTGATTATCCCCTTACCCTTCCCGGCTTTGCTTGGAATATTGAAGACGAACGTCAATAATGGTGGAAAAAGGAGGGAAAGAAACAAAGATGGGAAGACTAATCAGTCTTAGAATGACTTTTTGTCAGCAGGGGAATTTATTTTTTACAGACCCAGGGAAATTAATTTACAAGGTGTATGTATGTAAACCTAGAAAGTCTAAATCTAGATTTCAGTTCGCAGCACATTAATTTTAACTACTTGAAATAACAGCCAATTTTCTTGTTTTTGATGATACTCACATGTGTGATATATAAAATGCTACTCGTAAATGTGTTAAAAAGTTTATTTTTTCTTATAATTTGTTTGCGGCTGCTTGGAAAATTGCACAAGGTTTGAGTTATCTTTATATGAGTGAGACATCGGGTGAGGAAGTTGACTACGGGTCATTTGACAGCTTTGCCAATCCAAACACCGATTCGGATCATGCATGGAGTGCATCAGATGATAGTCTAGAGTAAGTGGCAAGAGTATATTGATTAGAGTAAAATCACAGGAGCAGAGATAAATTTGTTTTCAAAAAATCACTTCTCCCCTGAACTGTGCAGCATCTCATAATACAATCCTTGTGCCTCCAAGAGCTTTGCAGGAGTGTCAAACTCCTGAATGGTGCCATTATCCAAAACCATGATTAAATCGGAATCAGCAATAGTGTTGATTCTGTGAGCAATTGTCAAGGTGGTACAGTCGCAAAATATCTTCCGAATCATTTCTTGAACAATATTGTCTGTGTCCATATCAATTGAAGCAGTTGCCTCGTCCAAGAGAAGCACTTTGGGTTTCCGGAGCAGGGCCCGAGCAATGCACATCAACTGCCTTTCCCCTTGAGAAAAGTTGCTTCCGCCCTCACTGACCGGTGCCATCAACTTCACTTCTGTGCTTGACTCACCAACGCCCCGGCGCTGCAGCACGTCAAACATGTTGCACAAACGAAGAACCTCCCAGATTTCTGCATCTGAGTAAGTTCCAAAAGGGTCCAAGTTGTCGCGCACATTCCCAACAAACAGAACAGGGTCCTGCGGGATAATAGCAATTTTTGACCGCAAAGTCTTTAAACCTAGGCTTGTTATGTCTTGACCATCAATCTCAATCGAGCCTTCTGCAGGCTCAACAAGTCGAAAAATTGCCGAAAACAGACTAGACTTTCCACTCCCAGTTCTACCACAGATTCCCACGCGTGATCCAGCAGGAACAGTCGCGTTCAAATTCCGGAGCACCAACGGGAGCTTTTCACGGTATCGCATGGAATAGTTGATCAGTTTTATCTCTCCATGTAGTGGCCAGCTCTTTCCTTCAGCAGATCCTTTTGTCCCACCAACCAACGCTGAATCGCTCAGCATTTCCGAAGGTGCTTCTGTTGGGAAATCGTCGCCCTGGTACTCCAACAATCGCTCCACTGCGTTGAAACGGACTTCTGTCTCACTGACTTGACGAACGCCCCAGTTTAAGGTGTTGAGCATTTTGGTAATATAGACCAAAGCCAGTCCCGCTAAAGCAGCGGTAGTCGGAGAACTGATAAAAACTAAAATAACGCCTGTCAGCAGCGTTAAAGTGCCCCCGATAAGTTCAAGCCTTATAGACAACCATCTGTTGGCCACATTAGACAAAAAGTATGCGCGATGGTTGACATCAATAATGTCTAAATTTTTCTTTCCAAAGGGTTCCTCCATTTGAAATGCACGAACCGATGTCAATCCATTCAAAGTCTCTGCAAAATGCGAAAAGACAGGGCTCTTGCTGACACTGTCCAACCGCTTTAACTCCCTGCTTGTTTTCCTGTAATAATTCAAAATATAAAAGTAAAGAAACCCAATCGGTAGCAAAACAACTGCCAACCAGCCATTCGTGAGCACAGTGACCAACACAAGTGTTGCCGATGATTCTATGAAGCAAGTAAACATGCTTGAGAATGCTACTCGCAGCAACGTATCCGCTTCGTCGACATCCTTCGAGCAGCGGGAGAGTGTGCGGCCCGTTGGGGTAGTCTCAAAAAACCTCATGGGCGCAGCGAGCAGAGCATGCAGCATCCTGTCGTGCAACCGCGTTGCAGCCGCGACAGCCCCCTCGCTCGTAACAATCTGAGATATGAAGTATAGAATCAAAGCACCTAGAACAAAACAGCCATATATGCCAATATAAAAAGCGTGGTCTTGGTACCCACTAATTGCGAGCTCCACAGACGTCGACCAATGGCTCAACCACCAACTGGTAAGCATGTTGCAACTTTCCGCTAAGCTCATCAAGAATACAATAATTACGACCGCAAACGAGGCAGAAATTCCTCGATAAAAGCTACCAAAGTACGCCGCTACAGTGCTCAGCTTCAAAGAACCTTTCGAGCGCTGTTCTGCTCTTATCATCTTTGCGCCAGCTTTTCTCTCTTCCTCTGTCGTTTCGTGCAACGGAATTTTGGAAGCGAGGGAGGGGCTATGCCCCTTCCCTGTTTTTCTGGAGACAGACGATGTCTCGGTTTCTTTCACCTTGATGGTGCTGGGGGAAAGAGGGGAGCGGTCTGCGTCTTTAACGGCTTCCACGTTTTCCCCAACATGTTTGTCCTCCATTGACGATATCAATGTGCGAAAGGACTGGCTGTTTTCAAGCAAGTCGTCGTATTTTCCGCTTCCCACCAGATCACCGTTTTCCAAGTAAAGGATGTGGTCCGCGTCTGGCAATAGCAGCAGGTTGTGAGTAACAAGAATCACAAGTTTTTCGCGCAATCTGTCTTTTATAAGATGGTCGAACACATTCTGCCCCACGTGGACGTCCAATGCAGACAACGGGTCGTCCAGGATGTATATGTCTCGGTCCGCGTAGACTGCTCGAGCAAGTGCTACCCGTTGCTTCTGACCACCAGAAATGTTTATGCCTTTTTCGCCTATTTCAGTCTGATCCCCAGCTGGCAGAATATGAAGATCATTGATCAGCTCCGTTGCGACCAGCGAATCCTGATACCTCGCCTCGTTGACCGAGGCAGCTTGGTCCGCCTGCAACACTACGTTTTGGCGCACGGATTTGTTCAGGATCCATGGCGATTGCGGTACGTACGCCACAGAGCCATGCATTTCTATTACGCTATCGGTCTGAGAATGCATCTCTCCCAGTATTGCAGATACCAGGGAGCTCTTTCCAGATCCAACTTTTCCACATACCATGCACAGCTGGCCGGAACTCAAGGACATGTTGATATTTTTCAACTTAAACTGCTTGCTTTCGATATCGTTTTTGGCGTCCTTGTCCTCGTTCTCTCCTGTGTCCGCTACCTTTCTGGTGTACGAATAGGACGCGTTGCCTTCAACAGAGACCTTTGCGGTGCTTTTACCGTCGGTGGTCAGCAGGGGAAGAATATTCAACCCTTTCACTTCCGTCTGGTGCAAAAACTTCGTTATTCGCCTTGATGCAACAAAAAAGTNNNNAAAAAAGTATGGAAACGGGAGACAGGAAGGTATGCCAGAGCCGCCTAGACCAAAGGTGAAGCCAAAGCGAAACCTATACCAAATATTGGACTTAACTCCACGGGCGACCCAGGAAAACATAAAGAAAAGTTTTCGCAAATTGGCGCGAGAGTTTCATCCAGATAAGCACAAGGGAAGCAAAAAAAAAGAAATGGAGGAAAAGTTCGTTGAACTGGCGAACGCCTACGAAATATTATCCGACGTCAAGAAGAGACGGCGGTATGACATGGGTGGACCAAACGCCATGGGAGACATGGGCCCGGACGATATCAATGGAGAGGAATGGGACGATTTTGGCGGATTTTCCTCGTTCGAAGAAGCCTGGGGAGCGCACGGCGGGGGAAAGGTGTTTGGGTCACAGCCTATCATGTCAGACACTCTTTCAAATTGGGTCCTCGTTTTCGTTATGGGAAGCTTCCTGGTGATTCCCGTGGCAATATCGTACGGTCGCTCGAAGAACAAAGCTAAAAAAGCTAAAAAAGCTTGCGTGTGCCTGCAAAACATTGCCAAACTCTGCAAACGCCAAGGTGAAACTTCCCTGCACGGCTGGAAGCGATTTATCAACACTCTGCTCCGGCCCTATGACGAAGATATATGGGCTGTCGCAGCACGAATTGAAGCGAAATCAAAGTTGAAGAAGAAAATCAAAGGAAAGAAACCGAAGAACGCTGAAAAGAAACTGCAGAACCGAACCAAGAGTGGCAAACGAATGGAGCATGAAGGATCCGCTACAACCTCCTCGACGATTTCCACAAAAAGTTTGCATCAATACGGTCACAGCAGCGAGAAACTACTAAACGAAAAATTAATTGCTAATGCTGTGAAGGCTAACAAAGCAATTGTATCCGATGCTGATGCTGCTCTCTTCTTAGGGGAAGAAAGTGGTGAAGCCGATTATTCCGAAGTCGATTCAGGATGGACGGAACAAGAACAGGAAGATAGCAGCGCAACCACTGCTTATTATTATGATTCATCCCCACCAAGAAGAAGAAAAAGATCAAAAAGAAAAGGACTACCAACAAAAAAAACACAGAAAAAATAATACTGTACTTTGCAATTGCCGTTGTGATTCATGGTTTTGTATTTTCATAAAATGTTCATGTTGCTGTTGCTGTTGTTTTAATAGGTATTCATGTCAATGTGTTCATGATATACCAGAAGACGAAGACGGGGAGGAGGAATACCTGCCTGTAAAGGAGCGTTCGATAGAAAAGAAGAAAACAATGGGACGGGGTGGGGGCAAGACCCCATCGAAGGCGAAACAGTTCAAGTCATTTATGGCAAATCGGTGGTGGGCACAATACTCTCGAGTGTTTGTTTGTATGGGGTTTGTTGGGGTTTTAATGTTTTCTCTTACCGTGTTCCTTGGACTGAAGAAAAGTTCGGAAATTAAATTTTTGAACGTAGCTGCGGAAGACAAAGCGGTAGGCGTAGAGCTTCGGCGCATCTTGGTTCCTGACCACTCGTCGAGGAATACGTCGTACGTTGTGCTTTGCCAGTCGTCAGAGACAGGTTCGGAGCTGAATAAAATGTGGCAGAAAATTGTGCTCGGCATTAACGATCACGGAATAGCTGTCGATGAAGACGAGAGCGAAGGCGCCGGGGTTCTTAAAGGCGCTGTCATCGACTGCAAAGCAACCTTTTCCAAAAGCGTTGCAATCGCACTGTTTTCTGGGAGCGAGCCGGGGCCTCGCTTGACGCATCAACCGGACCTGGAACCGCTGCAAGGCGAATCTGTAGAAGAACTGCTGGTGGATTTTATTGACTTTTCGGCTGAGGAAGGCAAAGCAGTGGCATTCGTTACGTCCTATAAACGCAGGCCAGTGCTGATTCCAAGCAATCTACTAAACGAAGCTGACATTGATTCTAATTTTGATAAAGCCATGGATTTCGTTGAGTTAGCATCCAACATAAACCCCAGACTGCATACCATTAAAAACCAAGACATGTTTGAAAAGTATTGCCTGACCACGAACGTAGCGTTTTGCGGTTTGATCTTGAAAAAAGAAAACGGCCCCTTGCAGGACGACATCAAGAATATCCTAAGACACCTTGCACGCGACTCTTTTTCATTTTTAAACTTTGCGCAAGTAAACCTCAAGAAATACGAACTGTCGATTGAAAACAAGCTTCCCAAACAGGATTCGGACACCAATGCTCCCCACTTCGTGCTGGTGCACACTAGTACAAGGACGAGCGATGAAGGTAAGAAGAAAGTTGCCGCGAGAGCCCTTCGTGGCTTTTTTACCGAAGACAACTTGGACCATTTTATTAAAACGACTATTGAGAAAGTCGAAGATTCAGAGCAAGCAACAAAATATCTATCCCAAGAGCTGGTTGTTTCAAAGCGTTCAAAAAGCAAGAAGAAGAAGCCGACGAAGAAGAAAAAAGGGAGCAGCCATAGACCGAAAGCTTCGTCGAGAAGAAAGACAAAGAAGGCTAAACCCGAACGATCAAGGAGGAAAAAAAGGGAGAAAAAGAAAGATGCGGACAAGAAGCATGTCGAGAACGAAAACGAACCCATCCAAGAACGTGCAAATAGGGACGAAGAGGAAGAAGATGCGATTGATATAGACAAAATACCAGAGGGATCTCCTACTGAAGACACTAAACCGTTTTCTGCGGATACAGAGGACTTTGTACGCGTTAACTTGGACCATCAATGGGGGGAAGACTGGAAAAATTTTGCAGCTGGGGACAATCTGTGACGGGAACTGTCAGTGTATCTGCTAATAAACGAACGCGTTACATCTTCGTACCTCTTTAAGAATTGATTTTATTTTTGTTCTCTAAAATGAGAGTCTTAAAAAACATACACTATATATATTTATTTTTGTTCTCTAACTCTTAAACAGCGTCATTCTTCAATATTCTATTATACAGTTCAGCAGTCCTTCAAGGGAAAATCATAGCCAATCGTTCCAATTCCTAAATGTACTTTTCGGACATGGACCCCCATCTCCAATATACTGCCGCTGGCTTGAATTCCGGGCTTTTTTGTCATTGTAGCATCGCCGGCTACAGATGCAACGGAAGCATGAAAGACTCGGTTGTCATAGTACGAGGGAAACGAAAACCTTGACAATACGCTGTCGACTTTATCCACCAGTGACTTTAATGCAGCTACCCCGCCGTTAACGTTAAGGGCTACAAATGAGCGGGACTTTGAATCGTTTACCAGCACAGAAGTTTCGTCAGTCAAACTTATTCGGAAGGAAATGACGCTGCTCAGCTCTTTCTCTAGCAAATTCTTGAAAGAGTCTACGTAGTGCTTTTGAAGAACAAATTCGCGCGATAGACTTATATGAAGGCAGTCGTGTATTTTCCAGCTTTCAAAAGGGAACTTTTTTGAATTCATTAATTCCTTTTGGGCTTCTAATCCCGAGTCTTTCAACTTTTGTAAAACTTGAGAACTTACTAGCGGAACAAAAATGCGCGAAAAATACAGCCCTTCCTCCGGTGAAAACCTCAGAACCTTTTGCCGCTTCACCGTATCTGTTCTATCAGCCCCATTGTTTTCGACTGAGAGCTTTCTACAACGGTTCTTGTTACCCTTAGTGTCTATTTCAGTGCCCTCAGAGTCGGAGGACGAATCTTGCAAGAACTCCATTTATTACGCACGCAAACGCTCAGTCGGCCATAGCAAAATGAACCAACAAAAAAGCGGTGCACACTGGATTCAGACTGTCCACACTTTACTGTTCACGTAATTGTTATAAAACCGGTACACCTTTTAACAAATTCTACCTTGGTAATTTCATTTCGGAGGAGAGCCTATTTTTTCTATAAAATATTTTTTTTACCTATAATAATAATAATTTGAGTGATTTTTGTCGAGATAATTACACTCAGATGTAGTGTATTAAGTACAAAAACCTATCATTAAATAATGGCCTGAGTGGGTGTGACCAGGCGAATCAACACAGCACAGCCGAAGTATGCTTTGTCCATACGAAGCCTTATTAGCAGCACCTCCACGACTGGTACGTACCTACCAAGGCAATCTGACATCTGGACCCAATCATCCCCAATCCCCCACCACAAAATCATCATCGGCGACCATTAATCCCCCACCCCAACTCTCTTGCATTCCGAAGTACGTACCAAGCAAATGCGAAGTTGTACAAATCTAAACAACTAATAAAATGGAAGATGCAATATATTATCTATCGGATCAATTTAACATCCGTCTGTTTGTGGCAGAATTTGGTTCAAGTTGGAAATTTCGACTGGCACCGTTAAATTGTTTCGTATTGTCGAGATGTCGTCAGGTAACGGAAGTAGTGCAGAGGACGTTGACGCAACGTTGCAGAGAGGTCCGGAGGGGGGTAGCCGGAGGATAAGACTCCTTTCTTACAACACGTTCCTGAGGCCTCCCCCAGTAGGTTCGAGTACAGACTACAAAGACGCCAGGAGCAAAAAAATTGTGGAAGAAACCATCGCAGACTTTGATATCGTGTGCTTACAAGAACTGTTCGGGAGCTATACCAGTCGAAGGGAAAAGTTCATCGCCAACGCCAAGCGTTTGCACAAGTTCGAGTACCATTCAAAATGTCCAATTCCTAGTCTTATATGCTCTTGTTTTACTGCCGGTGGGTTCAAGGTGATTGACGGAGGGCTTGTAACCTTGTCCAAGCATAACATTGTGGAAGAAAAATTTGTGGCATTTACCCGAGGCTGCGAAAGTGACAAGCTTGCCAAAAAAGGAGTGCTTTACTCGAAGGTGTTGGTTGGACAGGAGTCCGGGACGCCTGCCTTTTTGAATGTGTTCTCGACTCACACCCAGGCATCGTACACGTTTACGGCTGATGACGCTTCCTCGCAGGTCAAAAAGAGTCAAGTAGATGAACTTTGCAGTTTTGTGTCATCCGTGTTCGACGAAAAGAAGCTTTCGGGCCCCGTCATAATTACTGGAGATTTTAACATTAACACCCTCGTGAATGAGGGGCATGACGGCGTTGTCCAGAGTGAGTACCAGCATTTGACAAGCAGTCTCGAAAAAACTTTTGGTGAATTAAAGGCTGGGGCAGTTACAGATGTATTTTTTGAAGCGTATGGGGGGGAACATGTTTCTACCACATGCCCGTACGAGTGGCAGAAGAATGGGCAAACAGAAGTACGGTCTGCCATGTTCCTAGAAAGCGAGGACGTGCCCGGCGATACTGAAGCGACTTTCTGGGCAAGTCAGCGACTAGACTATTGTTTCCTTGTAAATCCGTCCAACGAGAGCAAAAGTTCGTGTACGAGCAGCGCTGTTGTTCGTTCGTGCAAAGTAGAGCCTTTTTTGACACCTGCTGAGCCTTATCGCCAGCTTAGTGATCACAACGCGTTAGTGTTCGAATTTGATTTATCCACTTGACTGCAGATTCATACTTTTCAGCACCCGCAATTTGTAAATATCCTTATTTTTGTCCTCGCTTTTTTCTTTGGGATCATCCCAATTTACCTCTGTGCGCTGAACTTATCATATCATATGCTGTTATTTATTAGAAAAAAACAAATTATAAAGTGCTGTTATATTTAGATATTGTCTAAAGTTTAAAATAAATTGTTACTTTTGTATTTAATAAGGTCCGAAATTAAGTTAAAAAATCAAATTAAAAAATCGAGATAGGATATATTAGGGTTACGTAGTTATGAGGATTATGATTGGGCTCAGGATCGTATGGTACAATATCGTAGTCATAGTCACGAATTGATCTTACAATTGAGATAATCTTGAGAGTCTTAAAACATACTATATAATCAGTTTTTTTTTATATTAGGGTTGGATTTGAAGTAGTATTTCATTTAAAATGAGAGTCTTAAAACATACTATATATATATTTTTTTTTTAATAAGGTCCTAATACGAATCTACTCCTTCGTACTAAGTACGAACTTCACGTTACAGAAGCACCTTAGAGCTTTGTAGGGCTACTTCTTTCTTCGACAAAACTGTACCGCACGGTTTTGCTCTTGACCCAGCTGAATGTGTTATCAAAAGTGACCGACAGGTTTCCATCCGCATCGGAAGGTACTTTGATTTCTGTTGAACTCATGGATTTCCTTTCCATACTGTTGAGAAGTGTCGGCTTAGTGACATCACCTGAGCGTGAGAACTCCACCTTCACGTTGATATCACCCGCGTCACACTGAAACTTAAAAGAGAATGATGCGTCGCGTTTAACAGGAAATGAAATGGTCTCTTGCGAAGACCGGCTAACAGTAACGGCATCCACGTCGCTATCCGCTGGCACCAAGGCTGGCAGACGAACGTCCAACGTTCCCCCGTATGCTTTCGGCAATTGGACCGGGTCAAATTCTTCTAGCAGCTCGTCCTGGTAATTGCTTCCAAGGACTTTTATTTTCTTTATGGTCCGTTCCGGCAACCATGGCTTTACCATAGTCCACGCCATCGAGAACGCCCAAGGGGCGTTTATTATACGAATCTTTGCCATTATCTCTGGGTAGCAATCGGACATAATGCTTATGAACAGTTTTATAAAATACCTTGGTTTCGATGCAAGGTGCTTCAGCCCTAGCCCATTAAGATCTTGCAGGCAGAAACACCTCACTATTTCCTGGCGCTCTTGGGACAGTTTCGACAAATGTAGCGCCCGCATCTCTGCTAAATGCGTCATGAACAGTACCATCTCCTCCTCTTTTAGGGAGCCATCCGAAATGGTAGAAATGTCAGACATTCCAAGCTGGTTAATAATAAGTGGGTGGCCCTCTTTATCATGCTGAAAATGAACGTCCGAGGCAAACCCTTCAAAGAAGGAAATCGAAGGGTACACGGGGCTAACCTCTTTCCAAAAAGGAGCCTTCTCAATCCGCATAAATGAGTCACCCTCCTCTTTTTTGGAGCGGATGTTGCTGGCTATGTTCTCTACGCTACTTTCAGACCGCCATGCTATCGCTTTCTTCATGAATGCCACGCCGTCTTTTAGGTTGAACAGCTGGCCTTGGAGAAACCGATAGATACGATTGTCCTGAAGCAAGTCAGAGTCTTTGTTTTCGATCTTCGAAAATTCCTCTTGTAAGGCTATCTTCATCACAGCGAGGACATCTTTCTGCAGCGGGCTCATCGAAGAAAAATTCGGACTGTGAAGGTGCTTTTTTTCCTCGCTTGTGAATTTTCGGTTCATATATTCCTCCACCTTCTCTTTTCCCAAAACATGTTCGTCTGCCCCCTTCGTGGCCAAGGCTGCCATAGTGTAAGGCTCGATGTTGTTCTTTTACCAAGTTGGTGAAAGTATAAATTTGCCACACTTCCTGATAGATTCAATTCCGAGAAACATATATGCAAAGATCACGAATTGTTGGTAATCTCACTAAGATTAAAGTAAAGTATAGAGAACGAAGAGGTTGCGATGGTTAGATTATATAGACTATCAATGAGAGAATAATTGTTTGTAGTAGGAGATATATACTCGTATGTCAAGCTAAAGCTAGTATCAATAAAATACCAGTATAATAAAAAAGAGATGATGATGATGCGAAGAAGAAAAGGAGAAGAATGATTTTGCGATTTTGCGGGTGGCGGCTTTCTTCTTGATTCTTGATCCTCGTACCGGTCTATTTATCTATATTGTTATTCTTCGTATGCGAGTGCGTGCCCAGGTTATATTATACGGTTCTCCTCGTACAGGTAACACCGGTACAGCCGATTCTTTTTTTTGGGTAGACTGACTATTACGTACAGAAGTACAGCATCATCTGTAAAGAAAAAATGAACTGGAAAAAATCGAATGTGTATAATAATAATGAGAAGAATGGAATGTCAGATGATTATTATATTTAGACGACAACACGACTAATAACAATAATTTGATTTTTGAATTTTGAGTTAACTATTGTTTAGACGACTAGTAGATTCGACATTTTCTGCTAGACTATACAATATTGCAATGAAATACTTAAAGGCAATGGTTCAACACAAGAACATACGAACTTTAAAATTTTTTTTGCTCTTTCAAACTGACAGTTTCAAAAAGATTTTAAAAGGATGTCCAGTGGTTCTGAAACAGACGATGAGGAAGAGAAAATATGGAACCCTCAACGTACATCTATACCTTGTCCCGTAGCGCGACCTGCTGTTTTGAAAAATAAGAGCAAGAAGAACACGGGCACGAAGAACACATGCACGAAGAACAAGGGCAACAATGAGAGGAAGGGGGGAAAAGCTTCAAATGTGGTTCCAAAAGCCAAGGCCAAACCTTTAGTTACAGATGCGCCCAACACTGTTAATTATTTCAACTATGGGCTCAATCCGGAGAAAAAGGCTCCCTTGAAAGGGAAAAGGATTATTAGCCCTGGTCGTAAAGGGGGAAAAAGAAGAACTACTGTTGATGTCCAACTTGGGCTTGGCGGTATTTTTGCCCTTCCACCTGGACAAGAAAAGCTGGTGATAGTTGGAGTCCAAGAAAAAAATAGGGGGAAACACAAGCATAAAAAGCAAAACCGTGGCAACAAAGATCAAGTGAAAAAGAAGGATCAACGTTGTGGGAATAAACCAGTGAAAAAGAAAGATCGACACGGTGGAAACACACCAGATAGAAACGGAAGTGAGCGTCGACGCTGGAAAGAAAAGCCGGGACATAAACGCCAACGGTATGATGATAGGCAAGGTGAAGGTAATTCCACAGGGAACCCATTTAAAAAGCGGCAGCGTGGTGACTACTATGATAGGCAATTCCATGGTTATGGCACTCAGCGTCGTGGGAATCAATCCAATAGAAACACGCATGAGCGCCGGAGATGGACAGAGCAACCACGGAAAAAATCGCCATTTCTTCTCCCCAGTGAGCGTGGTGACTACTATGATAGGCGACTTGATGGTTATGACACTCAGCGTCGTGGGAATCAACCCAATAGAAACAAGCATGAGCGCCGGAGATGGACTTTCGATGGATCACGCGATGACACTCAGCGTCATGGGAATCCGCCCAATAGGAACAGAAGTGGGCATCGGCGCTGGCCAGAGCAACCAGGGAATAAACGCCAATGGTATGGTGATCGGCACGGTGATGGCAATGCCAGAGGGAACAAGTCAAATGACTGGCATCGCAATGACTATGGCAACGACAGGAGGCAAAATTATCCGAACGGGGCTCAACGTAATTAAGTTTACGACATAGATTGGAATTACTAAGTTCGTAAAAAGTCTTTCTTAAAAAAAAAATTGGCAGTAATTTAAAGTGATTAAAATTTATCTTCTTCAATAATAAAAACAAAAAGTTGGCTGTTGTTATTTAATATTTATTATTTTTAAGAAAAAAAAAATTTATATTTATTAAGACGCTCTCTTTATATCAATTACGATTTCTGTTCCAACCCTAAATGCCACTAAACCTAACTTGTTTTTAATTTTTAAGTAATTAGCACACATGGAAAAATGATAGTTAAGACTAGGTGAGTGACAAGGGTATTATTGATTACTAAAATCACAATAGAGATCATTTCGCAGTACATGAAGGAATGTAAAGGACTTCTAATGGACAAATGCTGAGTAGATTCATTTTCGCGGTATATGAGGAAGCTAAATTTTAATTACTTAAAAATAACAGCCAATTTTCTTGTCTTGTCACCTAGTCTTGATTATCATTCTCACGTGTACTCCATGCATTGATCCGAATCGGTGTGTGGAATTGCGTCGATGTCAAAAGACCCATAGTCAACTTCATCATCCGACGTCTCACTCGTAAATGAATCAGTCATTGTGTGATTTCTAAGCAGCGACGTGAATATTTTAATAGTGTTCATTGTCTGTCTTGTACACCAGTCAGGGAATTGTCATTTGTGAGTTGAGGTGTCGGGGGAGGGTCGTTTAAGTCGGTGTGCGTAATCGGCATTTGTGGGTGCTGTTCCGATGGTGAAGATTCGGTTGGCAATGCAATGGTTGAGGGTCGTTGGCGTGCCAGTTGGAGTCTCGTCCTGCTGGGATATTTATTCAAAAGTTATCCGTTCTCCAACAAAAAAATTGATCTTCCAGGTCGGGATCGGCACCGTCCTTTCCAACCAAGAAGTACCTCCAACCACTATCTTCAAATTGCTGCCTCTCCTCTATGTCAACCCATTCATGCAAATCACAGGAAATCTTATAAGGAACCTGAACAACGGCACTCGCACCACCTTTCGAAGGCACAATGCAGGAAACGATTGTTTTTATTTGGTTCTGCGTGGTGCTGGCGTACTCAGCAACTTGGTAATTTTCTTTATATTTTTGGATGACACAGTAAGCTTTAACAACATTTTCACTAACGAAAACATAGACATTTTGCAGTTCTGTTTGACTGCCTTCCTGAAAATGTAAGAACCAATGATTCCAATCACTTCTGTTTCTACGTTTTTGTATTAGTCTATCTGACGCTCTACTTGCTTGATCATTGTACAATAATTCAATCGCAGGTCGATCTCCCACTAGCGCTTTTCTAACGCTAGATCCAGGTGTCCCTGGACCAGATGCTCCCACCCTCCACATCCCGTAGGACACGCATAGTTTCCTCGCCCACCCTAACTTTTCGTAAAAAAGCTGCAGGTTTGGCTTTGAAGAGTGCAGCAGACAGATATCGAACCTATTGGACTCTTCGATAAACCTCTTCGAGTATTGCAGCAAATGCGATCCATACCCTTTCCCTCGATGGCGTTCACTTGTACAAACCGATCCTATTCCTGCTGTTCGGTACTCTCGAAATTCAACCTCAAATATGCATAGAGTGGACAGGCAGTGGCCGGTAGAATCGACCAGCGACATTATTGTATGCTTTGGCAACTGTTTCAATTGAGCTTCGAAAAATGTTCTTGGCGTACCTTTTGCTTCAAAACATTTAGACACAAAGTCTAGCCAGCACCGTCGTTCGTATGCGCTGAGGTCATCACCATCAGTCACTTTGACTTCATACTCCTCCTCCCTCACAACGACAACCTCAACTTGAGTATCAGCAACAAACTCTACACCGCTGCCGCCGCTCGTGTCATTTTTATGATCTGGTCTTTCCTCCTGGCGATGGAAAGCAGCATCTTTTGCCTTTTTCCTCAATGCCACCGCCGCTTTTTTGCCCATGGCCGTGACCATGTTGCACAAGAAACTGTCTGGGTTGTCCAGCAAATCTACTGGAGCACCAATCTCGACCACACTACCTTTGTCCATTACAACAATTTTGTCAAAGTCTATAATTGTGTTCAATCTATGCGCAATCGTAATAACCGTGGACTTGCTGAAAGCTTTTCGAATGACGCGCTGGACCATTTCATCAGTGCGCATGTCGATATTTGCAGTGGGCTCATCCATTATAACCACACGCACATGATGTTGCAGCAATGCTCGTGCTATTGACAGAAGCTGTTGCTCTCCTGCGGACAGCCCTGAATTAGCATTTGGCCCAATTTCAACACGGAGTAGGGTTTCTGCAGCCTTAACATCTTTGCAGAGGGCAACGTCAACCAGGACTTGGGAGAGCTTCTGCACTTCATGTTTGTCAAACGGGTCTAAGTTGTGCCGTACGGATCCTTCCAAAATAAGAGAACGCTGAGGAATGATTGCTATATTTTGGCGGAGATGCTGGAGACCGATATTAGAGATGTCCTCATCGTCTACATAAATCTTCCCAGAGCAAGGATCACAGAGGCGAAAGAGTGCAACCATGAGTGTGGACTTTCCGGCGCCTGTTCTGCCAATCACACCTACTTTCTCTTGGGCACGGATAGTAAGCGTGGCATCTTTTACAGCGGGCTCCAGCTCCGGTCTATACTTCAACGACATGTGTTCGTACGTAATATTTCCATCCGATGGCCAGTCTTTTCGTTCTAACTCTTTATCCCGTTTCAAGTGCCACGCCGGGGCTTGTGGTACCTCGTCGCTTTGATATTGTAGTATGCGTTCCAATGAAGTTGCGGCTGTCAGCAACATTTGAATCATCAAGGCAAAGAGCCCGAGAAAGTATGGCAAGAGAAACGAATAGCCAAGCGCTACGCCAACCATGGCTGGGTTTTGAAAGTCGTCTCGATTAAAAAGGACAACTGATGCTGCAGAAACAGATATAAAAAAGGCAAGGATGTTCACAAAGTGGGTTCACAAAGTGGGTTCCAGCATTCATAATGGTTGCACCAAAGTAGTTAAATCTGCTCCATTCATTCACATGGGAATACATTTGCTCTGAGAAGAAACTGTGGAATTTCATTGCATGTATCAGCGCCCGCCCATTAACAGTCTCTTGAACCAATGTCATGATTGGCCCCAAGGAATTGTTGCTTGCCCGTTTTACTTCTCGATTCGAGCGGTCTACAGAGACCACTTCGAAGGAGTAAAATATTGTGGCGAAGAACAGAACCGGAACAATTTGGGGTACAATTAGTCCAATTACGACAAGGAAGGCCACAATGATGAAGAAAAAATGCCAAATATCATCCACTATGAACGCAAATACGTGATCAACTAGCGATAAATCTCCGCTAAAGCGGGATAAAATACGTCCACTAGGTGTACGTTCAAACCATCGCATAGGCGCATGCATGAGGTGCGTTATCGTGAGCTTGTGAATTAACCTAGCGGCCTTTGTTGTACTCACAGCATTGTACAAACTTAAAAACAGGACGCCGAGAAATTGAAGAAATGCCAATCCGGCGTAGCCAAGAGCGCGGCTGCTGTTTTCATCTGTAGAAATATCTTTCATGTCTGTTATCCAGCTTGCAAGCCACAGATCACTCCCTGCCATCAGGGCATAGGCAGCGACAGCAAAGACGAGTGCTCCAACAGGATAAAAGTGCCCCCCCAATCCTTTATAGTACGGCATAAGTACTTCTCTGCCCGAAACTAGACCTTTCTTGATTTTCTCTTCCTTTACGAGCTTTGCTGCGGAAGCTTCCGTCGTCAAGGCTTCGTTGCTGCCCAATTCATGTGGTGCTTGTTGAGCTTCGTGGGGCGCACCTTCGTCCAGCTGGTCAATATCTTGACCTTCTGCCTCTTCCCCCGACGCAATCAACCCACGAAAGTCCTCGTTTTCTTCAAAAACTTTCTGGTATGTCCCCTGAGAAGCGATTTTACCACCTTTCAAAAAAATGACATGGTCAAATTTATGGACAAAGTGTAACTGGTTAATGGCTACGACCGTCGTCAACCCTTTACTTTTTCTCTGTATACAAATGCTTTTAAAAATCGAATTTGCAACGTGTCCATCAACACTCGCAAGTGCATCGTCTACGATCAGGAGTTCTGGATCCCCGTACGCTGCCCGCGCAATCGCCAGTCGTTGCTGCTGCCCGCCAGAAAGTGTTGTCCCACGTTCCCCCACTTCCGTGTTCACACCAGAATCCATCAGCTTCAAATCTGTCAGGAAAGCGGATGCAGAGATGGCTTCCTTGATTTTTGCTTCATCGTACTTTCTTCCCATAAGAATATTATTTAGGATAGTTCCAGAGAGTACGAACGGTTTCTGAGGAACGTAGCCTACGGATTCTACAGTTTCCACCGTACCAGCGTCTAACGCATTGGTGCCAATCATTGCGTTGATAAGAGTGGATTTCCCCGAGCCGACTTGTCCAACAATGGCGACTAAATTTCCCGTACCTCGCCTTTCAATATTTAAGCTGACATTTAACAAAACAAAGCGTTCGAAGGATTCTAAGCCGGGGTCTTCGGGCGCAGATTCAGCGACGCCATCCTTGCGATGCGTTGAATCGCGCCCATCGCACTTTCCCCAACCTATAGTGGCGTCTTTAATCTGAACAATTGCGTTACTGCCGCTGTTTGCGGCGTTAGTTCGATGCTGCTCCGGACTGTCGAGGTAACTCGCCAAGCGCTGTGCTGTTACTCTCAGCGTAAACATTTGAATCAAATTCATCGGTAACGTTATTAAAGGCATGCGCAGACTGTTATATGCTGCTAAAGAGGCAAATACCTGCGAGGCTGTCAAGCTATCGCCTTGCGTCAAACCCATGTACACGAAGGTTGCACACCCGGCAAGAATAGGACAGCACCTGCCCAAGGCCATGTTCACTATTTGATACCGTCTTGCCTTTAAAATATAATGGGTCTCCAGAAGCCGCTTCTTTTCAAGGAGGTTCAGATAAGGTTCTTCCCATGCACCAAACTTCACCTGTTCAATGCCACCAATCACTTCCTTTAATGAAACAATTCGTGCATCTGTCGCAGTTAGTTCTTGTTTGGTAATTTTTTCTGAGCATTTTGCGACTTGCCAGTTAATGAGCAGCACTATCGCCATGACTAGGATGCCAACCAAACAGTTCCAACCTAGCAGAAGCGCCAGGGCCGTGATCCCGGCCACGAAACCAACAACATTTTGCGGCAAATTACACATCCACTTCACTTCCGAAAACCCACGAATAAGATCGTTCCCTATAATTGCACTTTCGTTAGTGGAGGATGCATTTTTGTCGCCCTTCAGTGCCGGCCCACTAGAAGAAGAAATCCGCATAGACTTTTGATGAATGAGCGGTATCAACCAGGACAAGATGTTGGAAGCAACCTCGTTTGCCAAAATCTGTCTGACATTGACGGTGGACAAACCCTCCAAAAAAATGACAGCACCAAAGAGAAGAACAACCCATACAGCTTGACTGAAACTCAGGGAAGTACTGGGCATAGCCGCGTCAATAACAAGCTTCAACACCAACGGCCGGCCGAGGTTATTCAACAAACCTTGGCAAACGGACACGCAGAGCCCAGCGTTGAAGGTAAACCGGTTTTGGTACCAAAAGGTAGATTTTAGTCTAGCAAGTGCACCGTCTTCTTTGTTTTTATCAAAATGATTTATCGCTTCCACCGTTCTGACTTTCGATTCAAACCTGGAAAAAAGTGGAGGCATTTTGTCTACCGTCAAAGACTTTGTGTACCCGATCATCAAGTACGGGTAGACCCATAAGAAATTTGCTTGCGAACAGCATCCCGGCTCTCGCCTCTTTTTCTTCTTGTTTGTTTTCCCCGAAGTTTCCATGAGTTTGTAATCAGCTGAACCTTGTGAAGCTATTACTTGAACACGCACACTCAGCACAAATTTGAAAATGTTGCGTTTTACTTTCAAGCCAATCCGGATTGTGATGGACTATGAAACCTCTGTCCAACTCGAATTTATTTTTTCGAAAAAAAGATTTTTTTTTGTGGTAGTCTAGTAGTCGTCTAGTATTTTTTTATTATTAAAATAATACTTACAGTATTATAATAAAAAAAAATAGAAGATGAGTTTTGGTATTACTCATAAGATAATACTCGTAATTATCGTACCGGTACATTTAATATTATACCACCAAATAAAGTCCCTATTTGTATAGCTAATACATTAGAATGGTAAGGAACAGCATGGGTAGTATTTGGAAAAAATTATTAAGAATATTATACTATTTGGTAGTCTAAGAAACAAAGAAAAATACTGGTACGACCTGTGAATAAACAAGTATTCATTGGGTAAACTTTTTTCCCCCCTTCCTCGTTCTTTATTGAGAGTAGAGTGTTAGAAACAGCCTGACGGTGCCAATCGATTTCACAGCGTTAACAAAACCATTTGAGGTTATTTAAGCTAACGCCGTTCATTCTCGAGGGCGAACCGTGCTGCTTGCCAAACGTATCTTGGGTTTAAAGCCAGGCCTGAATCTTTTCTGGCGTATCGAGCGATTCAGGAGTTACTGCGGGCCCATACCTTTTGATGACTTGACCGTCTCTATCGACGACATACTTCTGAAAATTCCATTCAATCCCATTCTTGCCTGAGGATTGGTTTTTCAAGTTGGCGGAGCGCAAGTATCGGTAAATGTCGTGGATCCCGTCGCCTTGGACGTCAAGCTTAGAGTGCAGGAGTTCAGCTGGTATGGAAAACTGGTCAGCATACTTTTGCTTAATTTCTGCGTTCGTCCCCGGCTCTTGTTTGTTGAACTGATTGCATGGGCACAGTATCAGGCGAAACCCTTGGTCTTTGTACTTGTTGTACAACTTCAACATGGCCGGTATTTGCCGTTTTTTCGCTCATTCGGCGGCTGTATTGACAACCAAAGTCACCGTATTTTTCTCCAACTCCATTTTCTCGCCGTTAATGTTCGTGCAGTTTATGTCATAAAAAGACTTGAAGGGGGTTGTCACGTCTTCGTGCTTCGTAATTAGTGAACCCATGGCGTGCGCTGTACAAATGATCCTATGAACAAAAGTGCGCTGTACAAATGATCCTATGAACAAAACCTGTACTTCCTAAACCTTCCAGTTGACTGTTTTCTTCTGCAATGTATCAAATGTACAATAAATGGCACATATTTTCCTTTCTTATATTGAAATCATTTAGTCTAACTTCAACTGAAAAAATTAATAACATTAAAAAAACACACCACACATATTATTATTATTATTACTACAAGGTACTATATATTATTATTAATTATTTTCTTCTTCTCTCTTCTTCTTATTATTTATTACTTCTCTTCTTCTTCTCCTCCCTCCCCCCCCGTCTCCCCCGTCCTCCCCCGTCAATTGTAATATCCCTTTTGCTGTGTTGATGCATAGACTATTCATCATATTCATATTCTTTTTTCTTCTTCTTCTTCTTCTTTTTTCTTTTTCTTTTTCTTTTTCTTTTTCTTTTTCTTTTTCTTTTTCTTTTTCTTCTTCTTCTTTCTTCTTCTTCTTCTTCTTCTTCTTTTTTCTTCTTCTTCTTCTTCTTTTTTCTTCTTCTTCTTCTTCTTTTTTCTTCTTCTTCTTCT
>LT642213.1:0-25933 GCA_900128585.1 Stramenopiles sp. TOSAG23-3 | reverse complement strand
ATAGATATCGTGGTTGGTAAAAAATAAATTAATCACGTACACATCACACAACAACGCGTTCTGCGCGTGCGTGCGCCTTTACACGTGCCCATTCCGTTCATTCTGCTTCCTGATGGCAAGCTCTTCCCAGGACGGCTGTGATTGCACTATGCTGACAGAACTTGCGGGGACCGTAATGTTGCCCGCGCCCTCCCCGTTCAGCCCCGCTATCGTCTTTGGGGGACTATCCTGTAGTTGCACCCTCCCGTTTCCTCCCCCGAAAATGTTCGTGAACATGGGCCTTCTCGAGGTGGCCCCGTTCAGGGAGTCCCCGACGGCCCGCTGCTTCGCCTCGTACTTTCGGTAGGCGATAAACAGAATCATGCAAATGGCCACCGTTACGCCAACCCAGTTCGACGGTGTCTCCACCTTCCATCGCAGAGGAGGGCGGGGCACCAGTGCTGCACATATTGTTGTTGTTGCGCACCACGGTGCACCCGCTACGATCGTCCTCGAGTCCACTGATTTTGGCGGTCTTCCCATTGATGTCTAGGCTATCCGCCGACTTTGCCAAGCACTCCCTGAGCGCTTGCATCACCCCTGCAGGATCCTTGGCCGCACCGCCGTACGCCAAGCCAGCGACCTGGTACCCCCCGGCCCCATCGGGGATGATGGTCAGGTTTTGAAACGAGCTTACGCTGACGTCGTAGCCCTCCGGCATGCACCTGCTCGCCGTTGCAGCCAAGGCTTCACGGAGAGAGGTCGGGTTGTTGAAGTTGGGCAAGTTCTTCCCGGACATGTCAAAACGGAACGACCCTGGGCGGGCAATGCACGATAAACTGTTTCGGCCGACAACTATGGTCCCTTCCCCTTTGATCCACGTTGGGGGAACGCCGTTATTGCTGTTCGCGATGTACGTGGACATCTCTTTGCCAAGGTTGACGTTGCTCAGCGAGATCTCGTTGGCAGAGGTACAGATGGATTTCGTCAACGTGTTCGTGCAAACTGGAGCGCTGCTCTTGAACGCGGACGCCGTTACAAAGATCGAGAAATTCATCCCCGCGACCATCAGCTTCGGGTTTGCAATTTTCAGCGTAAAGTCCCCCCCAACGTAGTCCAGGACGGACTTTGCCGAGGACACGGTCGTGTCCGAAGCGGACAGGGTGAACTCCGAAACCACTTGCGGGTTCAGCGTGTCGCCTTCCAACAAGTTGATCGTCCGCTCCTCTTCGATGACCCTGGTCAAACTGACAGACCTGGTTGATCGTGTTCCGAATCGCCGGGGACCAAACAATGTCGACGGTGAAGGTCGCTTTTATGTTCTGGAAGTCACACTTGTCGTCCGTTATCCTAATTGTCGTGTCCAGCCCAAAATCGTCTTCTTTTCTAACTTTGATGAGAAGTTTCATGCTTAATTCATCCTCACTTTCCAGCACCGCATCACCAGAGATAGTGACGTCGTCCAAACTCCCAGAAAAAATAGTTTCTATGACATTGGTAAGCCCAGGAACCGCGGGCTGACCGTGGACACTCGCCACCAACAGACAGACGAAGCAAAGGACTAAACGTCCCCACCACCAAGCACGCATCGTAAGAAACTCCAAGACTGTTTGTGGTACAAAAACAGCACAAAAGGTATCGAATAAAATACAAACCTGTTCGCCACTTTCACATGTACAAGGATGATCTTCACTCGGTGGTATCTTTTCTATTTGTCTATGATGATTTATCTTCATTGCACTTTTGTACTTCCTATAACTAACTAAAACAAAAAAAATGCGCTTCTTCTGGCGGTGACGATATTATTAATATCATCATATGGAAGAAGAAGAAGAAGGAAGAAGAAGAACAGGAGGAGAGAGAAGAAGAGGAAGACAAAAAAAAAGGAAGAAAAAAAGGAAGAAAAAAATAGAAAGAAGAAGAAGAAAGAAAAAAGAAGAAGGAATAATAATGAAAGAAGAACGAACGAACGTGCTTTCTTCTTCCCTTTTTTCATCCTGCTGTGTTTATAATCATCATCGAAAATATATTACGTATCTGCATAATAAGACAGAGGAGGAGGAGGAGAAGTGGAGGATACTACGATATAATAATAATAATATGATTTTTTTGTTGTTATTTCTTTTTTTTTGTTATCACTTTTACTTTTTTTGTACTTTTTCTTCGGATTTAATTTTGTTTCTTTTGGCCGCCGAAACAAGCAACGACGAAGAGAAAATAAACACTCTCCATTAAATTTGAGTGACACTTGTCGGCAATGCATGCACATCGTAATATCTTCCCCACACTACCCCCCCCGCGCGCGCCAAGCTGCGTCCTCCCCAAGCCTCACGCAATCCGTTCCCGCAACAGTTCTATCATCCCGTAAATCGTCTCGTCGTCCTCCGCCTCAAGAGCAGCGCTGTCTGTAGTGTAAGTAAGGGCTTGCCGAACAATGGCCTGGGACTTGTCCATTTCCTTCATAAACTCCGACAAGAATATGCTGTAATTCAGGATGACGCCGAGAGACAGGGCACTGACGGGGGAAATGCTCTTCTTCGTGACTAGTTGGTACGCCTTTTGGTAGCAGAAAGAAGACGCTTTCATGCATTTGATCCTGGACTCACCCTCGTGTATTTCGGCCAAGTAGCGCGAGTAATCGCCTCGTAATTTGTACACATACGCGCGGTCTTCGTCGGAGACTGCAAAAGGCAGCACGTAGGCGTCGAGCACGCGCAGGATCGCTTGGCATTTTTCGTCAATCTCCCTTTTCTTCCCAGTTATGTAGTGCGCCAGCACGCCCTGGAACCGTCCGCCCGGCTCCCCCTCTGCGTAGTGCAGCGACCGCCGCTGCTCCCTAATATGCCGTTCGTAAGCAAAAAATACTAACTTTTGCTGCTCTTTGAACAGCGGGAGCCCCGGTTCTTGGGAATTGATGACGTCTTCCATAATTTTCAGCATATCGTCATACCGTCCCGCACGTTGGCAAAACTCGGCCAGCCACATTTGGCCGTCCGTTCTATTGTCTCGGACCTGCCGGGCGCGCAACGTTTTGTCAAACGTAAAGCCCAGCCCGCCCTCGGCTTGTAAACTTGTACTGCTATCAGATGTCTTGTGGGCTAGATCGGCCGCCGAGCTACTAAGGCTTCGCCTTTGCGCATTCATTGGGCGATCATTATACTGTGCCGAACCATCGCCGTACTGGCCAAACTCAGACTCTTGAAGGTCCCACTCCAGGGTACCCTCGTAGTGATTCTGAGACATGATGTCGGGGTCCTATCTTCGAAAAACCGTGCAAGAACACAAAGAGAGAACGAAGGGAAGCGGTGCAGACAAAAACAACACAACGAGGCTGAAAACGAAACGGGCAAAGAATTTACACAACCTGAATTTACACAACCTGACATACATGATGCAAATATAACAATTCATCAACATACAAACGAACAAATGTTAAATAGAAACTTCACTTTCAATTCAAGCTCTTCATTTCTTTCTTTATTATTATATTTTTTTCTTCTTCATCATCATATTATCATCATTCTTCTTCTATCTATCTATCTTTCTTTTCTTCCTTCTTCTTCTTCTTTCTCTTCTTCCTTCTTCTTCATTTTCTTTCTTTCTTCTTCGTTTTCTTTTTTCTTTCTTTCGTTTTCTTTCTTCTTCTTGATTAATATAAAACAACCCACCCCCCAGAGCAGTTCCAATTCTTCCAATACTGTTTACAATGTACTGTGTACTGCGTATATAGATATACCATCATCCAAGTAATATTAATTCAATTCAATAAATAATTAATATATAGTTTCTCTCGATCGATGATCGACAAAATAGAAGAAGCGAAGAAGAAGAGATTATAATAGCAGTACATAATATATCATCTAAGAAAAGAGTGAAGAAAAGAGTGAAGAAAAGAGTGAAGAAAAGAGTGAGAGAGTGAAGAAAAGAGAGTGAAGAAAAGAGAGTGAAGAAAAGAGTGAAGAAAAGAGTGAAGAAAAGAGTGAAGAAGAGTTCAGCTCTCCTCGTATATTTAGCTTATAAGAATCACTTGAAATTTAATCAATGCTATATAATTATATATTAATTATCCAACACTGTGTTTATATATATAGATATAGAATGAATTGATACATATAGTACAAATAGAATTGCAAATAAGTACAAACATTTATATTCTACCGGTTCGTTAATTCTTCTTCTTTTTTGTTTTTAAATTTTCAGTTATTTTTTAAATCAACGCTGTATGCTTGTATCTATCTAATCAAACAAAAAATTAATTATCGACGAAGGAAAAGGAAGAAGAAGAGCTGATGATGATGAGAAGAAGATGATGATGACGGTTTTTTAATTATTAATTTGTTTGTTGAAATTACATTACACAGCAAAGAGTTAAAATTAAAAAAAGTGAAAAAGAAAGAAAGAAAGAAAGAAAGAAAGAAGAAGAATTGTTGTTGTTTGTTGGTTGAAAAGAAAGAAAGAAAGAAAGAACGTAAGAAGCAAGAGAATTTCAATAAACTCATTTCAGCTCTTTCTTTTACGACGACTTAAAGGCGGACAACCTTTCGTTCAACAACTTCTATTTTTGAGTTTAAAAAAAAAGAAAGAAACGAAGAATTAGAAGAAGAATTTTCCGATAATTGAAGTGAGTTGGATTGTTTGTGTGTGCGTGGCTTGTTACAGTGAAGAAACGAATACCGTTTGTTGTCAATTCTGTTAAGGTGCACTACTGTGTGTGTGCGTTGAATTCAGTAACTCCTTCTTATTAGGTTTGTGAAAAATGGGTGCCGCGCCAAGCACAGACGCCGGGGGCAAACGGCCCAACTCGTCCGAGATGGTCGGGTCAATAGGTCCAGGTTTATTTTGGTTGTTGCTTACGGGTAGTTTCATGATAGTATTGTGCCTCGTTGTGAACCTCAAAGTGATTAAATTGAAAGCAGGGTCGAGGGCAGGGTTGAACGCCGTCGCCGCGCTGATGTTTGGTATTCCTTTCTTGTTTTTCGTAGGGTCCAGGAAAGAGCCGCGGACGAACGAGTTTATTGTAGAAGACTTAGAGTTTACGTACACCAATTACTGGCTTAGAATTGCCTTGCTAGTTGTAAATTGCATGGTGTCTCTGATTGGTTTTTTGAGCTACGTCGTGGGCTATGCTGCACAGCCGATCCAGGCAGAGTTTGTAGAGGACGATTTGGAATCGTTTGACCCTCGAACTCACATATACCGGTAGGCATGCATGGGGGAAGGGCCCTGTGTGAGGAGGGTGCAGCAGGCGCCGGATCTCTCTCGTACTCGACTGGAACAATGTAAAGTAATAGACAAATGCATTTTCATGAATACGAATACTTGTAGAGGAGGACGATTGTAACATAACATACCATCAAAACATTTAAACAATTTATAACAGCGAAACACCACCACCGTACCACGCAAAACTACGGGCGCTCATAAGTTTCTATACTTCGTATTACACATACATTTTTTTTGACGTCTTTTTTATTCACACCCCATTCAAAACGAATCATCGCCGTTACCTTCCCCCTCTCCTTCGTCCCCCTCGTCGTCCCCATCCGGGTCCAACCCCCGCAGGCCTCTCTCGGCCCGTTCTAGCGTGTGCAGGGCGGTCGGGTCGTGCTGGGACATGCTGAGCGCCATCTGGCAGGCCTCGACCGCCTCGTCGTATTGCTTGTTCAAAATGTACACCTCTGCCAACTTTGTGTGGCCAACGTGGTCGTTGCAAAAAAAAAGGCTCGCCTTGAGGGTTTCCACGGCCAAGAGGAGCAACCCTTCCGATATCAGCACGTCTGACGTCTCGTACGTCGCCTCGACGTTGCGGGGGTCGATGGACAGCGCCTTCTTGTACGCCCGCTTCGCCTTTTCAAAATTTTCTTTCCTAGAGTTTCCTTTGCGCCCGAGGTGGGCGTACACCTTTCCGAGGATGATCCACGCGTCCACGCTCTCGGGCATCCCCGTCCTGGCCTCCCGGGAAAGCCCCCTGGCCTGGCTGACGTTCCCATCTTTCAGGTAGGCGACGACCAGCCCCCGGCAGGCGCGAATGCCCCGGCGGACTTGCCACGCCTTCTTGAAGGCGTTTATGGCGTCCATGTGGGCGTGCTGCTGCTCCTTGCTGCGGAGCATCAGGATCTCCCCTTTCGTGCAGTGCGCGTTGTAGTTCGTTGGCTCGGACTCGATGGCCTGCTCGACGTACATGAGGGCCTTGTCGAAATTTTGTTTGCAGAGGCTGTAGTACGCCGCCGCGGTCCACCCCTCGGCCCGAGTGTCGTCCATCTGCAGCATTTTTTGCGTCAACCGGTTCAGCTTGACGGAGTCCTTCTGCTGGTAGAGCACCGACGCAAAAATGTCCATCCCGTCGAACGAGGTGTCGTCGAGCGCGTGCGCACGGGAGAATAGTTCGGCGGCCTCCTCGACGTTCTTCGACATAGCCAACAGCCTCCCCTTTGCCACGAGGCAGGCGCTGTTGCCGTCAAAGGCCGGGCCGAGCTTTTCCAGCGCCTCCAGGCCCCGTTTCGGCCGATGGTTCCACTCGTAGCTGTACGCCTCGACCATGTGCCGCAGCCACGGGGCGACGGACGCCAGCGCCCCCTCCGTCATGTCAAAGATTTCCTCCACCGACACCCCCAGCTCCACGAGCCCGTGCGCCGCTTCCAGCGCGAACGGGTTCGCCGTCCACGCGAGCTTGTAGGATTGGGTGGCGGCACGGGTCGATCCAAGGTGCTGGTACAGCTGGGCGATGCACAAATGCACCTGCGGAGTGCGCTTTTTGTCCGGAATTCGCTCTACGGCGACCAGCGCCTGGCGCTCGTTGCGAAGTTTCAAGTACGCCTTGCAGATGGAAAAGCAGATCTCAAAGACTTTCCCAGCCTCCTCCGTCTCCAACCATGCAGCGATAGTCGCCGCGGAGCTGTTGCCGCTCCCCCGTGTCCCACTGGACGGGGTCGACGTCGGGGTGTACGCCCCAGGGCTCGCGCGCACGACGCCCCGCCGGAGTGCGTCCGGGTGCGCTTTCCGCGTGAGCAACTGTTCCGCCTGACTAAAATAATTAATTGCACGGTGGTAATCGCCCAGCCCAACGAGCGCTTGCCCGATCAAATCTAATATACCTACTTGCAGCTCGCACATTTCGTTCTCGCTCGCGGGGTTGTTCATGGGGCACTGTATCAACAAGCCTTGGCCAAGGGACAAGGCAGAGGCATAAGCACCCGTCTGGACCAACCGCTGCAACTCTCCCCGTACAGCACGGGTCGTTTGAGCACTATTCATCCCGTATAATTATACGTCCTGTGTTGTGTTCTGTGATCTCTGTTTTGTGTGTGTGTGTGTTTGTTTGCTCGCAATTAAATTATACCAATCTGTCTACCTATTCGTTCATTTCCTTATGAATTTAAATGAAACTTTATTGATTTCAATGATTTGTTTTACATTTCTTCTCAAAATGAATCATACATATTATTATTATTATATAAATAATATAGAGAGAAGAGAAGAGAGGAGAGATACCAACCAAAAGGTAGAAGAAGAAAGAAGAGAAGAATGAAAAAAAATGAAATAATAATAATAATAATATAGAAATACCATTTATAAATACAACAATAATAATTCAAAAAAGAAGAAGAAGAAGAAGCAAGAAGAAGAAGATATAAAAAGAAGAAGATAAAATATTATAAAATACAGGTCACAACATCTCCATCAGATAATCCCCATTAACTTTGGGAGGATTATTCTTCTCCCTTTTTTTTTTTTAAATAATAATAAATTATTATTTTTTTTAAATATTATCAACAACACAACAGGATCACAGCATAATCATAACAACAAAAATAAAAAATGGAGGAGCGACAAGAAGAAGAAGAAAGAAGTGTATCTTTTACTCGTATATGTGTATGATTGTAATCTCATTTGAACAGAGAACGAAAGAAAGAAAGGGGAGAATATTGTATTCCAACTTTTATCTACTTGAATGCCTATCTTACCTACTCTTCCTCCTCGTCGTCTTCGCTGCTACTGCTGTCACTGCTACTTTCCCCAGGGCTGCCGGGACGAACGCCCTCCCCATCGTCGTCGCTCGATGCGTCGTCCCCGTCGCTGTCTTCCTCGTCCACGCCGGTGTCTTTGAACACCGTTCTGGCCCGTTTCCCCCCTACCCCGCCGGCGTCGCTCGAGGACACCGTTCGGTTGGTCTGCAGCATGTTAATCTGGCTAAGGATCAAGTCGAGGCGACCGGAGAGTTTCAGGAGGCGTTTGAAGACGCCCAAACGCGTGTCTACAGTGGAGTGCAGGTTGCCCAGGGCAGCCACGGCGTCCTGGGACGAGGTCAAATACCCCGCGTGGGTTTCTACGATGGTTTTGATCCACAAGCAGAGGGTGGCCGCCCGGGCCGGGCGGGCTTCAAACTTGCTGATGACTCGAGTCAAAAATTGCGTGACGCACAAGGCAGATAGCCCTTGCACGGTTTCACGAATGATATGTACATCCGACGTGCTCAGGCAGTGCTCCAGAAGCGCGTCGTCGGATACTTTCAACGCTTGCTCTAAAATTTTAACTAACGACCTTGCCCTGGGCGTGCGCCCGGACCCCAACACACTATCGTCTTCTACCGTCGACGCGATCTCCGCGGCGCGCGCAGCCGCCGTCCGCATGGCAGACGACTGTTTCTCGTTCTCTTCTCCGTCCGATTCTGAGTTCACTTCCAACTGCTTCGTGAGCGCGTCCACGCGTTCGGCCAACGTCGCGTCGTCGTCGTCGTCCTCGCTGCCGGCGTCCCCGCCCCCGTTCGCCGTTGCGTCCGTCGGCCACGACACGATCCCGTTCTCCGCGGTGCCGGCCACGTGGGCCCGCCGGGATGCGCTGGCGCCCGCGCTGGCAGCCCCCTGGCCCATCAGCAGGGACGCGTCCGTGGCGACCCCGGCGGACTTCACGACAATGTCTGCCACCACGTTGTTCCCATCGTCCAGGTATGATACCCGCTCAAATATTGGCCCGGCAAGGGAGCCGTGGGCCACAAAAATCGCGCCGTCGGCCTCGGAGCAGAAGCGCGCGGAAAATATCCGCGCCAGCTCGTCGTCCGTGGATCCGTTCGAGGGCAAGGCGGGCACCGCAAGCGACTCGCGCTTGCTCTTCTTTTTCTTCTTCTTCTTCTTCTTCGATTTCTTCTCCGGCGATTCCGTGGGAGAAGATTCCCAGTCCCAAACGTTCAGCCTGCCGTTCTCAGAGACGGCAAGGAGGTGGTACCGTCCATCGCCCTCGCAGGAAATGTCGCTGCAGAGCGGGGGGGGCTTCCATCGTAAAGGTCTGCCGGGCGTCTTCCGAGTCGCCCCCCGCGGCCGCCGCCACGTCCCACAAGGCCGGGAACCGGTCATGCTTCGCCGTCGACAGCAGGTACTTCCCGTCGGCGGAGAACCTCAGCCCGTTCATCGCCCTTGCGTGCCCCCCGAAGTGAGCCACCTTGGCGTTCGACGACGCGTCCCACAGCTGGACGGACACGTTCCCGGCCGCGAACGAGCTCCCGGCCGCGTCCACGGCCACTCGCTCCAGGCCTTTGCTCGCGTTCACCTCGACGTCGTCGATCTTGTCCCCGGTGTGGACGTTGAACCGTTTCACTTTGCTGTCCCCGGAGGACGCAGTGTATATGACCTCCTCCGCGACGGCAATGCTGGACACGGGCTTTTTCGCGTACGCGGATATCCGGTGGAGCACTTGGCCGACTTCTAGGTCCCAGACGACGACGTCCCCGTTCGAGGTGCCCAATAGAATGTTCCCCAGCGACGACGTTTTTCGGCGCTTCTTCCCCTGCCCCTTCCCCCCCGCGGGCGCCTTCCACGCCATGCACGTGTACCGAATGGAAAAGTGGTCGTTCTCCGTGTACTCCTGCTTCAAGGTGTTGGTGCTGGTCTCCCACAACCGCAACCGGCCGTCGTTCGTCACAAACGCAAAATACTCGCACGAGGCAGTCGGGCCAAAGGCCGCCAACTGTTGTGGTGGTGGTGGTGGTAGTGTCGCCATCTCTTCACGAATCAATATGTATACGCACACACAAACAAATGTAATTATACTATCTTGCCTATCTCTCTGTGGCTCTCTGTGGCTCTCTCTCTCTCTCTCTCTTTCTCTTGCCCTCGCGTATACCTCTTCTCGTTTCTATTCTTTCGTTCTTTCTTCTGTCCTCAAATGCAATCTTTTGTTGTTCTATCATTATTCAATTCCGATTCTTCTTCTTCTTTTTTGTTGTTGTTTGTTGTTGTCGCTTTCGCGTTTCATAATTAAAGTAAGGTGTTTGTATACAATAATATATAAATAAATAAAATATTATATTATAATTAGAGGCATAAGTACCAATTCTATTAACAACAGTATAGTTGATATACCTTAATCTATCAAAGCAAATTAGCGAAATGCATCACAAAATAAAATATTCGTGTTTTGTTAGACTATATGTTATTGTACTATTTTATTTCTTATTCACCTATGTAAGAATTCGATCGATTTGTGGTGAATAGACAATTGATGCTGTGATTATATTATCATTTATCATAAATGCTGTGGTTATGTTATTGAATATATAGTTGATGCTGTGATTATGTTAATGACTGGATAGTTAATGCTGTGAATATGTTATTGAATAGATAATTGATGCTGTGATTATGTTAATGACTGGATAGTTAATGCTGTGAATATGTTATTGAATAGATAGTTGATGCTGTGATTATGTTAATGAAAAAAAATTATGCCGTGATTATATGTTATTGAATATATATTCTATGCTGTGATTATGTTATTGAATGGATATTTAATGCTGTGATTATGTTAATACCGAGATATATTTGAACAATTCTAATTTAATATATTTTTAGTATTAAATTATATATACACAGTATATCGTTCTATAATCTAACCCTTTCCTATGGACGATTCTTACTTAAAAAACCCTTCTTTCTTCTTCTTTCTTCTTTTTGTGCTTCTTCTTCTTCTTTCTTCTTCTTCTTCTTCTTCTTCTTTCTTCTTCTTCTTCTTCTTCTTTTTACTTCTTCTTTCTTCTTTCTTCTTCTTCTTCTTCTTCTTCTTCTTCTTCTTCCTCTTCTTATTCTTCTTCTTCTTTCTTCTTCTTTCTTCTTCTTCTCCATTCTATCATCCTACTACCAAGGGGTATTATCAAGCAGCAGATCTTCTTCTCTCGCAGATCTTCTTCTCTCGCAGATCTTCTCGCAGCTCGCAGACCGAGAAAGAAACGAATGAATTTGACTGTATATATAGCCAAGACACAAACTATGAAGCGGGCAATCATTGAAGGTATATTTACTACAAATCAACTACGGTGTGGGGTGTATATATGAACTAAAACCTTCAAATCGGGCACGTTGGTCTGGTATGGGATGAGAAAGTTCTTCTTGGTATGCGTTATCCTTGGAAGTCTCGTTCAAACACCCCTATGTCGCCCGTCGCCATCCCATGTGTCTGTGGCCGAATCAAAAGGTGCATCGAAGGCAGCGGCCAAACGGTATGGGCGTGGCACTTTGCCATGGTTTAGTTACCCACTGACCCCCGAGGAGTTCAACGCGAAATATTTCGAAAACCATCCGGTATTGCTAGACCGAAACGATCACCGGGCGTACTTCGGACCAGAACTCGGCAACATAATCGACGCTTTGCAGCATACTGCGTACAAACCGAACCCTCGATTGACCGGAAAGAACAACTACAACTTTCCCACGATTCGTGCAACCAAGTTGGGGAAGGACGTAGCCCCGTTTCTTTTTTGGAACAAACGGGAAATCGTGCACGCGTTTCCAAAAAAAACCATCGAGGCAAACCGAAGGGCGTACGTCCCTAGACAGGCTTGGGACCAAGCTGCGATCGAGTACACGCACGGGCAGGGATTTTCGACCGTGTACAGCGGGGCCCAGTATTACGAAGATGGGGTCGTTCGGCCGTTTTTGAAGATGGTGACGGTGCGGCTGGGGATATGGGCACAAATGAACGTGTACCACACCCCTGGGAAGAACAAAGGGTTCAAGTCGCACTTTGATTCCCACGATGTTTTCGTGCTGCAGCTTGCGGGGAGCAAGCGCTGGCGCGTGTACAAACAACCCCCCACCCGCCTCCCTAGCAGCGACTGGCCACTGCAGCGAGTGACGACGTACATGGGCGGGAAAAGGGGGCGGCGGACGCCATTGTTCGAAAGGGTACTAAAGCAAGGGGACGCGTTGTACATTCCACGGGGCTTCATTCACGACGCAGACTGCAACAGCCTACCGGACGATTCCGTTCACCTGACCGTCGGGTTTGAGCCGCCGCTGTGGGTCGACCTTTTGCATTTTGCCCTGCGACACGTTTTAGCCGAAGATGCGATGGGCGACGAATTGACCGTGGCCCTCAAGCATTTTTTAAAGAAGGGGGAAACTGCCGAAGAGGACATGGTCCAATTCCGCGCGAGCCCTTTGCTTCCGTTTGCAGTGAACGCCAGCGGCGTCAGCAACGTAAATTTCAACACGTACAAAAGCATCCTCGACGATTTCATCAGTACGGCACAGTTTCGAGACGCCACGAAAGGGATAGAGGCCGCCGACCGGGTCGGGAGTACGTTGCGCCAGAGGACCACATGGGGTGCCGTCCTTGCCCGTTACCGAGCGTCTCTACACGAATTGTTTGAACGCGGAAAAGCGGCGATGCCGGCGTATAAGCCCGTGTCTCACGACGCGCAAGAGATTCGGCCAATAACCAGTTACAACGGGAGGGGGCGGAAGCGAAAACGAAAGCATCGCAAACGAAAGGGAAAGAAGTAAGTCCGTATTCATATCATGGTGCATCCGCCTGCATCTCGACTGGGAGGAAGTAAGAGCTCTTCTCTCGTAAATCATAAAATGCAAGTGCTTGTATCAAAGGTTCGTAAAGATCTTAAAATCTTATTTTATATTCAATATAATTCACAGTACATGTGTTTTTTTAATCGCCAGTACATGAAGGAAGTAAAACTTTTACTGGACATAGACACACATACAATTTAAATTTTAAATACTTTGTACGCTTTAGCTTTACTAGCCTAAAATAACACAGCCATTATTTTGTCTTTTCAAATTAACCGGCGCACCTTGCGCGAAAATAAAGCACCAGCACCGCTGCTTTCTTTCATTCTTTCTTTCTTCCTTCCTCCGATCCCTCTCTATTGTATTTATAAACCGTTGCGGCCCCCGTCTACTTTGACACGCCATCGCGTATGCACATGGGCAAGTAGTATTGGTTGCTTTCAAAATACCGAAACGATGTTCCTTTCCAAATGTTAGGGTCGGAGACGTCAATGTCGACGGGGTAAAACTCGGAGGAAAACCCTAGCTGGCCCAGCTCGATCTTGATGCACTCGCACGCGACACCAAGGAAGAAGACGTTGTCACTGATCCCGTTGAAGAAACTGTACATGCCGCCCGGCCTTACCAGCTTACCCAGGTGCGCGTGGAACTCCCGAAGGTGCCCCACGTCGTCAAAGGTGTCAAAGTATACGGCGTCGAACGTTTGGCCCAATGTGTCGATAACGTCTTGCCACCTTCCGAAAACTATTTTTACGTTCGGTTTCTTGTCCCAGCCGTCCGCAATCATCTTTTTGTACACTTGGGGGTGCGCTTCAATGATAGTGTGGGAGCGAACGTTGTGCTGCTGAATCGCCGTGTCGATGAACCCCATCCCAAACCCAATGTTCAACACGTCCCCCTTCGTTTCACACAGAAGTCCCGCGTGGGCCTCCATCAACGGGGCTTCCCACGCCATCATCACGCCCCTATCCTCGTCGTCCACGAGGGCGTCCCCCTCGTACCGCACGTTCCGCTCTGAAAACAGTTTTTCCGTCGCCTTCGGGATTTTGGTCTGGTTCTTCTGCCGGTTTGCGTCCAACGCCGCAAAAATAAGCTCGGACTGAACCCCTGCCTGTACCAACTGGTTCACCGTCTCCTGCTTTCCTGCCTTTAGCGCGTAGTCCCCCGCGCTTTTCCCGTACCTATCTGTCGCGTTCCACGGCGCCCCGTTCTGAATTAAAACGCTAATAATTTCGGCGTGGCCCTGGGTGGCGGCCGCCATCATGGCGGACTCGCCGGTGTTTGGGTCTTGGAAGAAGGCATGGACTTTCTTCGACTTTATGAGATCGGAGAATGTTCCCACATCGTTTTGCCGCGCGCATTTCAAAAACAATGCCTCGTCGGGCGTTAACGGCGTCTCTAACACAGCAGCACCTTCGGCAGCAGTTTCCGCGATAGAAGCCATGGTATAGTGTGGTATATCGGTGGAAGAACCCAGAGACAGAGATAGATGCTACTACTAATATGTATAGAATCGATATATAAAGTAGTCGTGTATATAAATTTGGCTCTTTGCTTTTTCAAATATAAGGCCTAAGTCTTTAAATATAAAATCTTTTCTCTCTCCTCTCTCTCTCACTCCTTCTTTCTTATTTTCTTTCTCTATAAATAAGATGAACATTATTCATACTTCTAGAAAAAAATCATGTGTGTGTGGCTATGATGGATGAGATGAATAAAAAAATGATGAAGAAGAATGAGAAGAAGATTATTATGCCAGAAGCCAATTAAGGATATATGTTTATAGAGATAACTATGAAAGACCATTTGGAATAGATAAAGCCATTGTAGATATAAGTATTTAGATGATTTATTATAAATGATATTTAAGAATAAAGAAATAGAATTAAAAAAAGTGATAAAATATACCTCTTATATATCTATACAGCATTGATCATTATAATAATATATATATCCTTAATTGTATCTGGATTGTTTACGTTCATCAATTCAATTTTAATATCGAGAAGAAGAAGAAGAGAAAAAAAGAGAAAATAGATAGAAGAAGATCAAAAAAAATATATTTTATTCTTCTTCTTCTCTTTGTTTCTTTCTTTCTTTCTTTCTTTGTTTCTTTGTTTCTTTGTTTCTTTCTTTGTTTCTTCTTTTCTTTCTTTCTTCGCTTCTTCTTTCTTTCTTTCGACTCTTTCTTTCTTCGCTTCTTTCTTTCTCTTCTCTTCGCTTCTTTCTTCGCTTCTTCTTCTTTCTTTTTTCTTCTTCGCACATTTTATTTCCTTCTGTTTTTCTCCATCTCATTGACTGTTCTGAATAATTTTAATATAGATATAGCAGGTACTATATTTAATTGTGGATAGAAACCTCTGCTGAATGTATACCTATGCTATTTCTATATAAAATATACAAGGTGTAATGTGGCCTGTGATCCTGTGATGTGGTGATGGCGCATCAGTTGTTGAACTATATAATAATAAGAAAAAATAATAAAAAACAAAAAAGAAAGAAGAAGAAAGAAGAAGAAGAAGAAAGAAGAAGAAGAAGAAGAAGAAGAAGAAGAAGAAAGAAGAAGAAGAAGAAGAAAGAAGAAGAAGAAAGAAGAAGAAGAAAGAAGAAGAAGAAGAAAGAAGAAGAAGAAGAAGAAGAAGAAAGAAGAAGAAGAAGAAGAAAGAAGAAAAGTATTTTTTTTTTTATAAAAAAAATAATAAATATATAATAATAAATAAAATATGTGTTATATTTTTATTATTTAAAAAAAAGTATACGTGGTAGTAGTAGAAAGTCAATCAAATTACCACAAGAAGGTAAGCATTGTTTAAATATAGCACACATACATTTTTAAACAAGGATAGGCTAACAGTAAACAAACAGGTAGAGCAGAAAACAACGAGCATAGTTAAACAATATACCGTCATATATCTGAACACCCCAAATCGGCAGCGTATATATATATAATGTCCCTTTCTTCAGTTGAAACGAAAGAGCTCCGTGCGATCGTGTACGACTACCTTGCCGCGCAAAAATTCTCCAAGACGGCAAAATCATTTTTGAAAGAATCGAAAGAAAATGTGGACGAGTTCAAAAAGATATCGAAAGGACTGTTTTCCTTGAAAGAGTTGCCGTCGGCAAAGAAAAGTAATAGCCTAGCCAACGCGGATGCAGACAGTGAGAGCGAGAGCAGCAGCGACAGCGACAGTGACAGCGAAGAGGAAGGCATCAAACTCTTCCAAAACGGTCCCACGCTAACATCCGCCGCCCCGGCCGCTGCGCCCATGAAAGCAGGGCCCAAGAAAGCAGCGTCCAGCAGTGACAGCAGCAGCAGCGACTCGTCGGACTCGGAAGACGAGGCTCCCGCCCCCCCTGCCAAGGCCGCCGCCCCAGTTGTGGCAAAGCAGGCCTCCAGCAGCGACTCCAGCAGCGACTCTTCCTCATCGGAGTCGGAAGCGGACGCCCCTGCTGCCAAGAATCCCGTCGCCCGCGTGGCAACGACCACGACAGCACCAAGTGCTCCTGTGCCAAAAGCGGCTGCCAGAGCGGGCGATTCCTCGAGCAGCTCGTCCTCTTCCTCATCAGAAGACGAGGAAGAAAGCAAAGCCGGCACTAGCGCATCAAGCAAAAGAAAACTAGATAATAATAAAGAAAGCATGGCTCCTGCAGCGAAACGGGCAAAGGCCGCCGAAAGTGGTAGTAGCAGCAGTGAGGGCAGTAGTAGCGAGGACGAAGGCGCGGCAAAGCCCACCGTCGTGGTTGCCAAGGTAAAAGCCAACGCAAGCAGCTCCGATGAAGACTCGAGCAGCGACGAGGACTCGAGCTCCGAAGACGAAGCGGCGAAACCGCCGGCAGGGGGCACTCCAAGGACGTCGAACCGACCAGAGGACAGGTTCTGCCGTATCAAGAAAAACGACGACGGGAGTTGGCACCATATGTCCAAAATCAAGGACACGCGTTTGCTCGACAACACCTACGAAGGAACGTTTGGTGGAACTGGCTGGGGTGCAGGAGCCTCGAACATTTTGGTACAAGTGCGAGGAAAGGATTTCAGGCACGAAAAGACGAAGAAAAAGCGCGGATCGTACAAGGGTGGACAAATAACGATGAAGAGTTATTCCATCAAAATGGATTCAAGTAGTGACGAAGGCAGCGACAGCGACTGAAGTTTTTTTCTAAAAGATTTATTAAATGAAAACTCAATGGCACAAAAACGAGAATGAAAAAGAGCGAAGAGATGAAGAGGGAAAGAAAAGGGGCGAGAACTAAGAATTATACTAAACAGAAACTAATGCTTTATTAACATAAATTCTTACACATGAGAATGAAGACTAAGTGACAAGGGTAGGATATTATTGATTACATAGCAAAATCTCAGGAGCAGAGATAAATTCGCAGTATATGAAGGAAGGTAAATTTTAATCACTTTGCATATCGGCCAATAGTTTTTATATTATGATATGCAAACTCTTCATTCGGATGACGTACCGTACTTGGAACTTTTAGGATAAAGCACATGCGCTCTTCGTCGCACATTGTACTCATAACGACTCTGCCTCTTTTTCCTTTTCTAATTTTCGTCCGGCAGTAACTTCGCGAGAGGAGTGTTCCCACGGAAAGTCCATCATCCTAATTGTTCCAAGCCGAAATTTCAAACATTTTCTTGCCCCGACCAAAGAGCTACGAAAAATTACGATTTTTCGTGATTTTCCGCTCCTACGTTTGAGGATACTGTAGTACAGTTTCAACATGTGCCGAAGCGCGATGATTTGAAAAACAACCACCCGGAAGCTCACTCTGGCCCGCTTTAGCATTTTTTCCTTTGCCCGCAAATGCCTGTTCCTCTGAGTGGCTGCACTTAGCAGCACCACATCAACGTCCTTCACGGTAGCACGGGCATTGAACAGCAATGCATCTACCTGTAAAAACAGGTATTCCGAAACATCCCTCATCACTAGGCGGCGCTCTCTCGGTCGTCGACCATCGCGCCGTTCTTCGTCGTGATCCGACAGGCGTGCCGAATCAGGGTCAGGAGCAGCGGGCCTGGGCTCATACAGCGGCGCATACAAAATGTTCTTTACGTCGGTGCACCGAGTGACCAAGTCATAGCACTCACTGACCCGATAGTACTCTTGCAGAACGTCCACCAGTTTGGTGCTTTCCGGCACTTTAAACTTCACATTGGAAAACAGAGGGCTCATGATTAAAACGGTGATCTTTTTCGACGCATCGATGGGGACACACGAAGAAACATGGCTCAATTTCGGAGCTTTGTACACCGGAACACGGGAAATCCATCGGTACGGTCGCAGTCTGGATGAGTGCCCTGGCAGCGCAATGTCGTGAACGCGTGCATAGCCGCACAGCGAAATGATATTCGATTCGCCACCGCCCATTTCCACTTTTCCAACTCGCCATAGGTCGTCAGTGGCATCGTATACGTCCAAAAGGTTGCCGTTGCGTACATGTCGGTTGTTCCATCCGATTACTTGCGCTGAATTATCATGGAACAACTTGAAGAACGCCCCCAAGACCTCCGCATCGAACGTTTCGATAACACTTTCCTGGTCGTCACGGTAGCTTTGGAACAATGACACGTGCCCTTCCTCCAATCGCTTTAAAAGCGCACTCTGGCCATTTTCCCGCCTTCTATGCCGCCTCCCCCCCCGTCGTCGCAGCCTTCTGCGATAACCTTCTAAGATACCCCGATCTCGGGCCTCCTCCTCCGGTAGGCCCGCCATCCTCCCGGTCCCCGCTACCCCCCCTGCGGCCAACCTCCAGAGTTCACTGGTTTCACCCTCCCTCTCCCTCCTGACCTCCGCCGTAGCGCGTTCCCACTCTCGCGCACGGCTCCGGTCATCTTCATAATTTGGCATCGCGTCTTCCTCCATATCGTGTAATGTTTGCTGGTAAGTTTTCAGCAACCCTTGCTTGAAGTTGACGGCGTGGCACTCGTACATCCGGCGGTAGGCCAAATGCAAGTCGGCCCATGACCAAATTTTCCCGGTAAGTGATCGAACGGGCGCTAAAGCAGCTTGTAACTCAACGCTCCTGTTTGTCCACAGCGAGGAGCGCCGGAACAGTTCGAGAAAATACGCCTCGCTGTCTGCAGCATCCCTAAAGTGTTTGCACACGGTCCTGAGCAACAGGCCGTCCTTCAGAGTTAAGTGGGTCAGTATGTGGTGCATGTTTACCGGGCCTAGATTGACTTTGAACGACTTGGGGGGGGTCGCGCATCTTGCGCAAGCACAATTTCGCTACCAACTTTATGATTTCAATGCCAGTCATCTTGGTGGGGTTCCAGTTGTCCAACAGTTTTTCGTGGTGGAACGCGAATACTCGTGCAGCTATACTGGGGAAAAACAGGGGCGGGTTCGCCCTGTTGTTTTCTGTGTGGGGGACCACTACGGTAGGGTGAGTCCACGGGTGGCGGTTGTGAAAATTCAGGTGAATGTCGTAAGAAAGGTCGCTTGCCGGGCGCACAATTTGAAATGTCCACCGGTAAAACTTGGACTTTAAATTTTGCACGTGTTCCGTTTTGGTCTGAAGGCAAAGGTTCTTCACGGTGACCCCATCCTCGGTCACAAAGAACCCACCTTCCCCAAACGCTTCCATCGCTGATTCGTAGTCCTGTTTCAATAAATGCTGCATGCTATTGTTACCCGATGCAGTTCTCTTCTACGTATCCGGTCTATACAATAGAGAGAAAAATGAATACTGCCAACAATCGTATCATTTCACTGATTGTTTCTTTTTCTATATATATATATTGTTTTTTATTTGTTGTGCGTTTTAATTTTTGTTTTTAGTTGTGAGGATTATTATTTGATTCAAAAAAAAAGGTCCCATCAAAATCAATATTATTATAATTAATAATAATTATTATTATTATTATTATTATTATTATTAATAATAAAGAAGGAAGTGTAGAGGAAAGTAAAAAAGAATTGTTTTTGGAGTACACTACTTGATGCTGTGTTTATATATATTTATTATTATTTTAAATTAATTTCCCCTCTTCTTCTTCTTGTCTCTCTCTCCGATTAAATATTGAAGAAAGAAGAAGAAGAAGAAGGAAGAAGAAGAAGAGAGAGAAGGAAGAAAGAAGAAGAAAGAAAAAGAAGAAGAAGAAGAAGAAGAAGAAGAAGAAGAAGAAGAAGAAGAAGAAGAAGAAGAAGAAGAAGAAGAAGAAGAAGAAGAAGAAGAGAGAGAAGGAAGAAGAAGAAGAAGAATAAGAGGAAAAGAAAGAAGAAGAAGAAAGAAAATAAAAAAATGTTGAAGTGTGAAAAAAACAGGCCAAAATAAATCATGATTAAGGATATTTGTATATTTGTATTATATATATTGTGTCCTTTCTGGAGGTATACTTTATCGCTTCTCGAATATATTGTTTGCTTCTATTTAGTTATTATTAAATATCAATAATTAATTTCATCTAAATCCCTACATACACATTGCCTTATCATTACAACGGGTATCATATCGTTATCCCTAAAAACACATATCCTTAAGTTTATATGGTTATAGGAAATGTAATTTTAATGAGGAGAGATTGAGGAGGAGAGAGTCACACCATCCACCCCCCCCCCACGCCACACTCGAAACTATTTAATTTATGTTTTAACTAACTAACAACATTTCGTTTCTTTCCCTTCCTCGTGTCTCGTGTGTACATTAAAGAATGAACTTTAAACGTTGTCAAGAAATTCGTAATGTTGGAATAATAATTTAAACGATAACCTCAGAATTTTAATCTTTTATTCATTTGATTTACTTTGAAAACCATGCAAGGTGCAGTTATTTATGGAATTGTAGTCGAAGACCCAAGGTCTGCCGTCTTAGTTCGAAAAGTCATTCGCTTGTCGACGATCGCAGCGGTCTTGGTCATCGTTAGTAGTGTAATTAACATGATGTCCCCAATCCATCAATTGCAGCCGAACAGAAACGACTATTCGGGGTTTGTCCAAATTGGTTTAGGCCTCCTAGTCCCCGCTTGCGGATATTACGGCGCGAAACAGCGCAGACGTGATCTCCTCAAGTGGTTCTGGGGCTGCAACGCCTGCCAAGCCGTTTTGTCGTTGTTTGCTGTAGGGTTCGTGTGTTATTTGCTTCCTACGATTAATACTTTAGAACACGGGAATATTCATTGTGCATGCACCACCCCAGCCTCCCCGTTGTACGATCCAAAGACAAACCAATGCGTGGCTGTCCCAGAAGGAACAACGATCGTCATCAACGGCGGACCACCGACGTGCGATAACGTAACGGCTGCATTTAATGGCGTTTCCGTCTACCTCTACGGTGGCATTGCGATTGGCATAGTAACATTCTTACTGTCCTGTGCAAGTTGCACTTACGGCAAAGAACTATCGGAAAACCAAACTTTCATCACGCCAATCCTAGGCGCACCATTCATGGGCACAGCAACCAGCCATCCATACCAACCTGCCCCACAGAATTACCAACAGCCCCCTGACGCGTATCAACAACCGGCCGTTGCTTATTGTACTTTCCCTTTCATTCAAAATTGTTTGCGTGTAAGTTTACGAAATCATTTAGGTAAAAAAGCAATAAGATATTCTAATACTGATATTTATTAACTTCGGTTCCTATAATATTTATCATAACTGTGGATGGTGTAGCACAATTATGAAGAAAGATCGTCCATTGAATAATATGAGGGGCGGCGGGAGGAAGGTTTTTTTTTGTATATAATTTTTTATTATTTTATTTTGGATCCATCTTCTTCAAAGACAAATTCTATAACAGAAATAACATATACACAGCATTAAAAAATCGAAGAAAGATCGAAGAAAGAAAAAAGTTAATTAAAACAAAAAAATCGATCTTTATTATTATAATAATGTATATTTTATTAATAACATTGGCACAGCATTCAATTTAAAAATAAATATTATATATTATTTTATATGTTATTATTATTTCATTCGTTCTTCCTTTTTTTCTTCTTCCATATTCTATATGCTATGACATGTATTATAGATATAAAGAAGAAAGAAGAAGTGTATTATAAATACTATATAACCGGTACAGGTATATTATTAATACGGTAGGTACAGTATGGGGTCCGTCCGACGGTAAATAAAAATATAAAATATTATTATTTATTACTATACTAATAAATTATTGATTCTTCTTCCTCTTTTCCTTCCTTCCTTCTTTCTTCTTCCTTCTTTCTTTCTTTCTTCTATCTTCTATCTTGAGGAGACTATAATATATATTAAGATACAACACAATTGCTTGTTTTCATAATTACCTAACTATTCCATTTGTTTCCTTACGACGATTTATTCAAAAGGTGAAATCCATCGGATCAGGTATCTCTCTGTCTCTCTCTCTGTGTGCGTATTCGTTTTACAATATGCTTTTCACCAAGTTGTTGCGACATGCGCGTCCAAAGGGTACCGCCGTTTGCGTAAGAAGTTTTCGTCCGTTCACGTCCTCTTCGGGTGCGTCCTCCCCCGGAGCCAGCTCAAGGTTTCTTTTGGGGGCCGCGTACCTTCCCCACCCCGAGAAAGTGGCCACTGGCGGGGAGGATGCTCACTACACGTCCGAGTGCAAGCGTCTGGTTGCCGTTGCCGACGGAGTTGGGGGTTGGAAGGACATGGGCGTCGACTCGGGACTGTTCTCGAGGGAGTTGATGGAGCTGGTCGGCAACTACGTCTCGGAGACGTCCGACGTCGACCCGTACGCCGTGATGGAGCACGCGTACAAAAACGTCGAAGCCATAGGAACGAGCACGATCTGCGTGCTCAGCGTGCAGAAGGGTAAATTGACGGGGTGCAATTTGGGAGACTCGGGGTTTGCGGTTTTTAGGCGCGGCGGGGAGCCTGGGGACGCGTCGGAGGAATACAAGATTGTGTTCCGGACGGACGACCAGACCCATTTTTTCAATTGTCCATTTCAAATCGGTACGAACAGCAACGACGGGCCAGAGAAAGCGGACCACGTCGAGCTGGACGTTGCCTCGGGGGACGTGGTCGTCGCGGCCACCGACGGCGTTTTCGACAACTTGTTCGACGAGGACGTAGAGCGGGAGCTAAACAACGCGTTGGGGAAGGATGCCGGGCACGGCGAGGAAGGGACGGAGGCGCTGCTCCAGGAGGCCGCCAACGAGATCTGCGTTTTGTCCCAGGTGTACGGCCTAGACCCCAACCGCCACGGGCCGTTCAGCCACAGCGCCAAGTCGTTTGGGTACGAATACAGCGGGGGGAAAATCGACGACTCCACGGTCGTTGTGGCGTTCGTCGTGTAAATGAAGCGAGGGAGGCGTCGAGAGTTTAAAATATGTATGTCGATAAAATAGTCTAAAAAATTTACAACGCATTACACGTACTCCGCACCATAAAGGAGCCCGCGTGCGTGCGACGACTGCCCCACACAACCGAATCCTACCATCCCCACGCTACTCCTAGCGGTGGTGGTTCGTCGCAACGGGACCGCCCGTGCCCCGCGAGACGCTGCCCTGGTCCCTCTGCGGGATGGACGAGTAGCCGCTGCGCCCGCTGGACCAGAGTCGCCCCAAGAGCTCTTTCGTAAAGTAGCAGCCATCTTGCACCAGCTCGAAATAGTTTACGATCAGGTCCCGGTGGGGTATCAGCTCCATCCCTTGGGCCCCTTTCTGAATGTTATCCGTCACTTCAATAAAACAATAAATGAACGCCGAGAACAGAAACAGGAACAGCAAAAATCCGGTGGCACTAAACCTCCGGTGGCCGCGGCACGCAAGGCCCGTCTTGAACTCTAGCGTGTACGAGCACGCGGAGCTCTCCTCGGCGAACACCAACTGGGCCGTCCCGCGCTGGGAACGGTCGCAAGTAAACTTGTAGGTAACGCTCCGAGTCGGCGGGGCGGGAGGGCGGCACCCACCGCTCCCCCCCGTGTACGTGATCTGAAACCCAAACTTTCCGTTCTGATTTTTAAACGTCGACCATACGGGGGCCGACATTAAATCCCCCAACGACGCGGTGCACACGTCCCCAAGGGTGGCGCTGCTCTGGTACTGGAACGCCACGGGGGTGGATCCGGGCGGAATCGTGGGCAAGTTGCACTTGCTCGTGGCCCGGCCGCAGATGTTGGCCTTGAAGGCCCAGTCCCCCTGCTTAAAAACGTACTCGTCCCCAACGACCGTCTTCGTCAGCGATGATATATCGTAGTGCTTCCTGGTCGTGGGATCCGTCCACTCGCACCCTTCGTTAATCGCCCCACCCGATAAAGCGTTCGCTTCCACAAACGCCACATCCTCCTTTACCTTTCTATAAACGTCCCCTGCCGACGCGCGAACCAAAAGCTCGTCTTTACACAGACTGAAAGAAAAAACTAGCGCGAGCACCAGCAGCCAGGACGCCTTTCCAAAACGACGACCCCAACACGACACCATTATGTACGCCCGCCGGTAGTAGTAGCAGCAGCAGCAGCAGCAGCAGCGGTATGCAACAACAACAAAAAACAGGAACAAGAGCAACACTCTATTTGTCGCAAGCACCAAACCTAATTATCTCTTTTCTGCATTCGTATTTCTTTCACTTTCTATTCTTTCTCATCTGAATGTACAAAATGCAAAGTAGCATAATAATTTAAATAATATAATTAATTACTGTAGTTTTTATTATATAAATAAAATAATATTATAAGAGAGAAGAAAAGAAGAGGAACAAGAAGAAGAAGAAAGAAGAAGAGGAACAAGAGGAAGGAAGGAATTAGATTTGTTATTTTTATTAATTAGAATATTATAGAATGTAGAAGAAAGAAGAAGGAAAGAAGAAGAAGCTCTTTCTTCTTTTTTGTTTTGTTACGAGGTATAATTATAACATAGACACAGTATAGGCAAAAACAAAAACAAAAACAAAAAGTGTCATAATTTAATATATATAGAAATAGCATTGAATGTCATAATCGATGCTAGAATAGAGACGTTGTGATGATTGTAAAAATGAAGGATATAAACACAGCATTAAATATATTATTATACTTAATATTTGTATATAAATATAAATATATACCTATGAATATATTATATAACTATACAGTACCATAATAAGAAAGAAACAAATCCTTTCTTTTATTTTCTTCTTCTTTTTTTTATTTCCTTTTTTTTTACTTCTTTCTATCGATCATCATTCATCATCTTCTTTCCATTTCTTCTTTCCATTTCTTCTTCTCTTCTCTTCTTCTCTCTTCAATAATTATTATTATTTTATTATTTGTTGCTCCCTCTTATTTTATATATCATCATTCATATAATCATATACTGGTTGATAAATGTTTTTATAGGTTGTTGTTCCAAATGTTCAATCCTGGCTTTAAATTGTCATTCTTTCGTCCTCCAGGGGCAGGCATATTCCCGTCTTTAATGGGAAGGGTCGCAAAGTACTCCTCCTTTTGTTCTTTCAATTTATTGGCCGCTAAAATGTCCTGCGCTTGGAACATGCCATCGGCGCTGTACAACCAGGAGCGCTGGGCGGCGGTGTTATTGGCGGGGTCGGCCCCGGTGGCCAATCGCTCGCCAGTCAATTCCGTGCCTGCTTCTTTAAATTTCGGGTTCCGTGGCAGGACGCCTGCCTTGCGTGCAAACCGCCCATTCCGCAACTTCTTATCTACAAACGTATCTTTGGCACCTTTACCAAACCCAACGGCGTGCGACGTCTCGTCGTAAAACGTACTCTTCGTCGCGTCTACGTCTGCACCGAACTTTGCCAAGTCCGTTGCCTGTGAAATACCTTGGTGGCGTTGGATCGTCTGGTTCGAGATCATCCCAGACCCAAACTGTTTGCGGCGAGAGGCCTGGTTTGCCTGCCACACCGCGCGCTGTTTCTTTTGCTTTTTGAAACCAAACCCAAACGTCGTGCCATACTCCAGGTCTCCGTAGTCCGCAACGACGCCCTTCAGGGGCGGCGCCCGCTCCTCGGTCCAGTTGCCGTTCAATGTCTGCTTGCCGTACGTACGCAATGCCATCCTAAGTCAAACAAATTTAATTTTCGATCGTAAAGAAAGTTGATGGTATATTTGATTGGAGCTAAGCAAAACGATTTAAAATCTATTGTACTGTGTTCTACACATTCCATACATATATATACTTTCTTCGGTTATAACAGTCGTAAACAAAAAAGTGTAAATAATCTAGTAACAAGTAAAATAACAATAAATAAAATAATAATAAT
>LT642212.1:0-32888 GCA_900128585.1 Stramenopiles sp. TOSAG23-3 | reverse complement strand
AGAAGAAAGAAAGAAGAAGAAACAAAGAAGAAGAAACAAAGAAGAGAAGAAAAAAAGAAAGAAAGAAGAAGAAGAAGAAGAGGAAGAAGAAGAAGAAAGAAGAAGAAAAAAGAAAGAAGAAGAAGAAAGAAAAAGAAAGAAGAAGAAGAAAGAAGAAAGAAGAAAGAAGAAAGAAGAAAGAAAGAACCTTTTGAGGAGTACATCCTTAGACTACCTTTCTATTTCCCTATCAAAAAAGAAGGAAGCTTTTCTCTTTTCATTTTTCTTTTTTAAAAGAAGAAGAGGGGGGGGGAATAGTATATTATATTTTAAGTATTAAACCTTGATTTAGTTATTAAACGGATTGTATTCCATGTTAAATAAAGAAGAAATCCAAACGAAAAGGAAATGGATTGAAGAAGAGAATATTAGAAAAAAGAAACGATCAAATGAATTTAAAGTACTAATATGGTTCAAACAAATACTTATATTATGACAATGTTATTATTTAGGATTATATATGTATATAAGATATAATTAAAGGGTGTTCCTTTTTTACTTTCGCGTCGTTTCATGGGAACAACGAACGGAGATAAGAAGGGAATGTAAACGGAAAGGTGTTTGTTTGTGTGTGAAGGCTCTTTCTTCTCTTTCAATGTGATCCTACCTATCTTTTTCTTCTCGCGTGTACCACCTTTGTTAGATTCTGAACGTTACTCAGTTGGATCAACGAGTTAATCAATACCACGCCGAACGACAGAGAGCCCTTTTCTTTCGTCACCCGTTTGTTTCTTTACGAGGTCATTTGTAGCCAGCCAGCCCCCAATCTCCTCTTCCCTATTACTTCCCGTGCGTGCCCCCCCCCCATTATATCAGAAACAATATATTAAAGAATGGTGTTTGGTTCCTCGTCGGCACGATCGTGTCGAGTTTTTTTGGCGTGCGTCGTTGTGGTAGTATTAGCAACTATAGTAACGGTGGACGGTGTAGATACAAAAGCGCGTGCGTTGGCAGCCGTATCCTCCGGGGCCATACCGCTCTTGTCCCCAGAGAAGTGCGCGACGTTGGCGAACTCGCCGCCGGCCGAGCCAATATTGGAGAAAGAGAGGTGTAGTGTGTGTGAATTAATTGTGGAAAATAGTCGCCAGTGGAACTGGGTAGGGCACTACTCGAGCATGTGCGAAGGCGTGCCCCCACACGCGCAAGAATGGTGTGAATATTACGCGTGCAAGCTCGCGGAGTGCGGCTTCTTCCGCTCCAACACGTGCAAGGTTATCAATTCCGTAGATCAAAAGGACGTGGTTCAAATGAACCCATGCCCGGCCAAATATTTGTGCTCGTACTGCCTGCAAGTCCCACGGACCCAGGTCTTTGGGTGCTTTGACGACACGAACAGCTAAATGTGCTCTCCCGGAGGGAGTGGGGGTGGTGGCCGGGCGGTCGCCCGTTCGTGCGCGCGGAACAAAAGGCAAGGCGGGGAGGAGGAGAAAGAAATGAAAGGAAACGGACCCGACTCGGCACTCTTATTCGTATGGGTGTATCGTCGGGGTCGCCCGCGTCGTTTCTTTCGATGCAGCAGAGCGCGTACTTGCGAGTGTACTTGGGGCCCAGCGCTAACACGCGTAAGCGAACAAAGGTTAAATTACGATTGGTTTTAAAAATGGAAGTGCAAACATAATTTTACGGTTACACTGCTAAGATAGAGGGTTGTACGTCGTAAAACACAAATTATACAGTAGTGTATGTTTTAATAATTTTCCAGAGAAATACTTCGTAAAACAACCAAGAAAACGACGCGTCTCTTCGGTTCACCCCCTCACTTATTTTCGCAAGAAAGCGTAACACGAGAAGTGCGTCGCATTGATTTAATCAACATGAAAACCACTGGCTCGGAAACATAATTCATTGGGCGGCAGGGCATCGAAAATTACTCTCCCGAAGTAGTAATGAAGGGATTCCCTATACGTTACATTTGTCTCAGTTTAAAACATATTATTTTTTACACTCACTCAAAACGCTGTACGCGCAGCAAACGAACAGGCCGCATGCCCTTTTTTAAAAATGTACTGCCGCGATTGTGGCCCCGGTCCATCACATGATTGCAAGTCGTTTTGTATCTCAATCATGCCCGTCCAAGGGCCCTGCGGCATCGTCTCGGTCCATTGGCTGTCTCCCTGTAACAAAAGGATTTCTTTCAGCCGTATGGACGTCATAGATCATGCTTGAAATGGTCTGCTGCGCCGTTCTATCTCGGAAGGGGCGACTCCCCCGTCGGCCCACGTTTCGTCGTGCAAAATATGGACCTTTTAAAAATCTTCGTCCATCGAAAAGGTGAAGGAAGCGGTCGCGGCCGGGGCAATTGGTTTCGGCGGCGCGGCCGGTGTCTCCGTGTTTCCCGCCGGGGCTTTGTTCTCGTTCACGTCGAGCGAGCTGGCAAACATGTCGCCCCCGAACTCATCGTCAACCTCCCCAAAGTCAATCTTCACGCTTGACGGGGTGTACGCGCTTGCGCTGGTGGTCGGTGCGGCGGGCTTTTCGACGGCGAACTCGTCGTCGCTGAACCCGAACTCATCGTCCTCCCCAAAGTTGATTCGGTTCACGGGCTTCTGGTACCCGAACCATCTGCTGTAGTACGCAAAGACGGAGTCTTTGCTCTCCCCGAGCACCCCAAACCTGTCCGGCTCCCCTTTCTTGCCGAGTTTCCGGATGTTTCCCACCTCCGTCAACACGGTCCCGTCGATGGCACGCACGGTCACGGTCGGGTTCATCACCATTATACCCGTCGACAGCTCCTCGACGGGGCGGAAGCCCGCGTCTTCCAGCTCTTGCACTAAATTTTCAATCCTATCACGACTTGTTGAGAAAGGCGGCTCAGGAGCAGCGCCTTTCTTCGAAGGTCACCCAATGTAATGCCCATACTGGACAAGTACCACGGGACGTGCCGGGGCAGCCCCCCCGTCTACCTTTGGCTCTCGCCTCGCTTTCCCACTGCTCCAACGACCAACCCATTGGTCGGCAGACAACTCTGTAATCGCCATTCTCTCGTTACCTTTCTTTCTGGTGGATCGACTACAATACCAGATACACGTCGAATGCTCAAATGCTTTTCTGCGACGAATGCGTTGTCCATTCAATGCCTTCCCAATTGCTTTCCTTTTCCCCCACCACCCCCGTTCGTTTTCGTTTTCACATTTGTTCGTTCGGTGTCATGATTTTTTCATTTCTGTGACGAACGAATCTTACAACAAAATGATACATTAACATAGTATCGTTTACTAAATTATACCACCAACATACGTTAGTTTAAATGTCAACGACAAATTGTTAATAGGCACACAGGATTGATAATGAAAAATTTCCCACCTTTTAATTTAACACCAACACAGCATTGTAATTTCAAATACAGAAGAAGAAAGATTCAATAAGAAGAACGAGTTTTTTGATAAAAAAATATATAAAATCGAGCTGACTTAATTTGTTTTAAAGAACGATGCGTGTTGCATGTAAGGCAAGGTTTTGTGGGTTGCATGGTCAATTCTTGCCACAGATTCCATTGTTGTCGCATTCAAGACTTGCACGTAGCTTGTTTCTTCAACACCGTCCAAGACATTCACCAACAGGACACCGTTTTCAGTCGGAACGGTTGGGGTTTCGGGCACAAATATTGGCTCCCCTGGGTAGTGCCGTTCTTTGAACCATACTTTTGCGTTTGGGGCGGATTTCGGGGCGCAGGCGTCGACTTGGACGATCGCCCAGTCGGCGAATTCGGTGCTGTTCCGGGCGCGGGGGGAGAGGGCAAAGAATTTGCAGTAGTGGCTCCCGTCCAGCCCCCCGAACCCAATGCCGCGGTTGATGAACGGAAAGTCTACCGTGTAGACGTTTCCTTTCTCGTCCTTGACAGGGATGTCCAGGATGCCGACGCTCCCGGTGCCGTCTTCGGCGAACTGAATGTTCAACCGTCGGTACGTGCCAAACCCGCCGACCTGGTTCCTGGAGGTACGGGCCTTCATGACTTCGAGGTCGCCGAACGGGTACTTGCTGGTCCAGAACACGGGGCTCACGTACGCACAAAGGTCCAGGACGATGCTCGCCCCCCCCGTCGCCCCCGAGGGCACTTCGTACGCGTTGATGTGGTGCTGGGAATGGAAAGCTTCGGTCTCGGTGACGAAGACGGGCGGTTTGTTCGGGTCGGTGCTCTTCAGATCAAAGACCACCACTTGGGTCTTGGTCGTCTTCCCTTTCCACGCCATGCACTCGTGCATCGGCTTTCCGAGAATCATGCACATCATGTCGTACGCGGTGGGGTAGACCAGGAGGATCACGTACCGCTCCGTCACGGAGAACGAGTGGATGTACGGCGTGAACGGGACCCCTTTGGAGTACACGCCGAACGGCTTCCGCACGCGGTCTTTTCCCATGCGGTACATTTGTATCGTGACATTGCCCATCGGGTTCACGGCCAAGGCGTAGTTGATCAGGGAGGTCCCCCCCGTGTTTGGCTCAATGTGCGGGTGGGCGCAGGAGATCTCCGTGCTTTTCAGCGTGTCGTTCGACCACGTCTGGACACCCTCCGTTGCCAACGTCACTGGGTCAAAGTTGACGCTGTCGACGCTGTCGGTCAGCGTCATCGCACGCCTCGGGTCGTCCGTAAACTTCCACACGTTCACGTTCACGTTGTCGTGGATGGGGATGATCCCGTCCAACGGCCCGTACTTGGGGACCACGTCCCCTACCGTCATCATCTTCGGGAACTTTTTGTCCTCGCGTGTTTTGTTGAACGTCTTCGAACGGACGAACGCCGACCGGTAGGATACGTCGTTGCTGTCCGTCGCGGAAAACGTCCACGAGTAAAGCTTTGCCAGGCCGTCGAACGCCCACGTAAAGTTGCGCTTTGGCGACCGCAACTGCCCTGGCCCATTCCGGACCAAGACACCCCCCGACAAGAACGACGGGACTTTCCCGGAGGTCACCACTAGCTTTTCGGGCACACTAATTTCTTCCAAATCTTCGTCCCACAAGTCTGCAAAGTTCGGGTTCGGATCGTCGCCCCGACATTCCACCCTCCCAATTAGAAACGAAAGGTCCGCCAACACCAACACCGCCGCAAACGCGCAAAAACGATTCATTCGCTTCGTTATTTTCGCTATGATTTTCAATACTTCGCTTCGTTGAATCGCAACCAATTACCAACCACCATACTTTTCATTCTTTTTCACCCTTCTTCTTTTTCATCATTTCGTATTAGAATATTATATAGATTTCTTCTTCTTCAATTAAAAGAAAGAAAGAAAGAAAGAAAGAAAGAAAGAAACTCCAAAAACTCAGAGAGAACCACAAATCAAAATGGGTTGAATCTATTGGATATGATTTATAAAAAGTACCATCTTTATGTATTCTATCTTTCCAGGGATTTGATTGGCGACGATGGAATAGAAAAGTATTTGTTTGTTGTACTATGTAATACGTGTGTTTTTGTAAGTACGTTTTAGTTTGTATTCGTTTATGGTTTACCTATATAATGACGGTTAAATATTTCGATTTTTTTTCCTTCAAAAATTTTTTTTTTTGCTTCGAAAGAAAGAATGCAAAAAAAGAAGGGAAACCACCAATCGAAAAAGATAAAATAAATGAAGAATAAAATGGGATTGACAGACTACGAATGATGCAGTGAACATCGAGTGATTCATTTTGAACGCATTGGTTTCCGTGCATTACTTTCTGTGGACATAGTATTCGGTTGAGACCTACGGTTTGAGTAGTACTCTTCAGAGGGTTAGTTGTCGTACGAACTCACACACGCACACACGCGGAGAGAGGACGGTTGCCCGCCCGGTAGAAGAACGGCCGTTGCATTCTTTTACCATGGCTTCGCACAAACTGTCCACCCCGATGCCTGCCCCACGGCCGGTTTCGGTGCCCGTGGGAACGCCGCTTACGCAGGTAAGAATTGGCCAGCCTTCTGTGGCCAGCACGGCCTCCACGCAAGAGGCGCCGCCGCAGGAACAACGGCGCCGGGCCGCACTGGCAACGCCGGCGGCGGTGCCGAGCACGCCGGCCGGGGGTGACCTGCTGCCCCCGCCGCAGGCCCTCGTGACGCCCATTCAGCAGGCAAAACAGCCAGCGTTGCCGAGACCGTCGCAGATCGGGTGCCCGAAGTGCGGGTCGTCGAACATCGACCGGGACGAGGGGAGCGGGAATGCGGTCTGCATGTCGTGCGGTACCGTTTTGGAAGAGAATAGTATCGTGGCCTCGGTCCAGTTCGCAGAGAGTTCCTCCGGGACCTCCTCGATCGTGGGTCAGTACGTGTCCGCGACGGCGACCAAGTCGTTCAGCTCCGGGATGGCCGTGCACGGGATAACGTACACGAAGGAGAGCCGGGAGATAACGATCAACAACGGGCGCAAGCGGATCTCGGGCCTGGCGGCAAAGCTGCGCCTGGGCCAGCACTACGTGGACAGTGCCCACCGCCTGTTTCTCCTCGCGGTGCAGCGAAACTTTGTGCAAGGGCGCCGGACCACCCACGTCGTCGCGGCCTGCTTGTACATTGTGTGCCGGACGGAGAAATCACCGTATCTGCTGATAGACTTTTCGGACGCGTTGCAGGTCAACGTGTACGAGCTGGGGACGTGCTTTTTGAAATTTTGCCGACTGCTCAACCTGTCGCTGCCCCTCATCGAACCCACATTGTACATTCATCGTTTCAGCAGTAAGTTAGAGTTTGGGGGCGGGGAGAAGACCCACCAGGTCGCCATGACGGCGCTGCGCCTGGTAAAGCGGTTCAAGAAGGACTGGATCCAGACGGGCCGGCGCCCGGCAGGGATTTGCGCCGCGGCGCTGTTCCTCGCCGCCGGGCTCCACGGGTTCAAGCGGACCCAGAAGGACATTGTGAGCGTCACGCGAATATGCGACCAAACGCTCCGGAAACGGCTGGGGGAGTTCGCCAACACGCCGACGGCGCAGCTGACGCCGGAGGAGTTCGACCGCCTGGACTTGCCCGAGGAGTGCGACCCGCCGAGCTTTACGCGGGCACGCGAGCTCGACCGCTTGGAAAACCAGCGCCTGGCGATCCTTGACGCGAAGAAGAAGGGGGAGCCCTACGAGCACCTTCTCCTGCTGGACGATAACTTGTCGGACAAAAAGCGCGAGCGCGCCGCGGAGTTCGAAGAAATGTACGAGCAGCTCGGCGTGGAGGTGGACGAGTGGGAGCTTGCCGCGTCCGCAAACGCGGCGGGCGACGACGGGGACGCGGGCGAGGCGAAGGCGGTGGGCGAGGCGAAGGCGGCGGAGGAGGCCGAAGCCCCGGGCGTCCTGAGCATGCACGACGACGAGATGAAGGAATACTTGTGCAGCGATGCCGAAGTGAAGAGCAAGACGGCAATATGGGAGAAGCTCAACAAGGACTACTTGGAAGAGCAAGCGCAGAAGAAGACGCTGAACCCCACCCAGCATCGCCCAAGAAAGAAACGGAAACGTGGCTCGAAGGATAAGCCTGGGCAGCGCGCTGTCTACCGCACCGCCGCCGACGCGGCGTACCATTCCATGGGCCACAAGAAAACAAAAAAGATCGATTACGAAGCGATGCAGTCGCTGTTCACACAGGATGAGAGCGGTGGGGGGGGCGACGTCGAGACCCAATTGGTGTGAGGGGAGGGGGTACACGAGGCGGGGGGGGCGTTGCTGTGAGAGAGGGCGTATTACGCAAACGTACATGTTAGAACGTAGAATTAACTGGGTGCGATTGGCACAAAAAAAATTTAATATTTTATTTAAAATGTTTGCTTGTTTTCTCGTCTTCCTTCGATAACGCGTAAGATCACTAGGTACGAACTTCTCTCTACACGCCCCAGGAACTTAGAACAGGAACGCAGAAGGCCAGAAGTTTCTACCATCCTTCTTTCCTTCACAGATCTATGGCCACCTCTTCGGCAACTGGAACTTTCATCCGCCCCGACAGATGCGACTCTTGAATGATGTGGTTGATCAAGGATTCTATTTTGATCTGAGGGGAGTTCACCAAGAGTTGGGCCAAGTGCTTGGTTTCCTGGTCCGACAAGACCCCGTGCCGGGAGACTTCGGACTTGGCCCCCTCCGCATCGTCGCAGCAACCTTCCATGAACATGTGGACTTTGGACGATATTCCCGCCGGCTCGTCTATCGGGAGATCCTCGTTGGATGATGCTACGAACTCGTTGAGCGCTGCGCTCGCATCGCTGTCCATTTCCCGGGTGAAGCTTTTCATCCTGGACACTCGAGATGGTGGCTGAAAGAACGGCGGCGGGAAGCCCGTGTTGAACGTGGGAGGGGGGGTAGGCATGTCGCGCCGCATGTTGAAGGCGACTTCGTTGAAATTAAAACTGTTGCCGCGAGAAAGTAGCCCCTCCTTGGGCGGCTCCGATGGGATGGAGGACGTGCTGCTCGAGCGGGAGGCGAACCCGGACGAAAACATGCCCGCAAAATTCGACGAGGACGATTTCGTACGCACGAGCGTCCGTGGCGCCTCCATGCCCAGGCCGAAGAACCGGGGGGCCCTCGCGCGGTCCTCCTCCTGGCTGGAGTTGTAGTCCACCGACGACGCGGGGGATGGGGGCGAATCGGTGTTGCTCGCCTGGTCTTTCGTACACGGGCCACTCGCCTTTTGGCGCTTGTGCGGTCGCCCCAGCAGACCGCTAATGTCGACCAGGCCGAGTTTGCGATCCGGCAGGACATCCTCGTCCTGCCCCATTCGCTGCATGCTCTCCACAACGCGATCCCTCGACAGTTCGACCTGGCGCACTTTTGCCTGCAACTGTTCTATTCTCCGTTCCTGCTTCCCACTCTCCAACTTGTACGTCTGGACTTCCTCCCGGAGCCTGGCGGTTTCCGCACTCGCTTCCGCGCGCGTGGTCTGCGTCGGTCCCACCGTGAGCTCCACCGGTGCCCCCTTCCCCTTTGCCGATTTCTTCGGTTGCGTCTGCCGAACGATCCGGTGCAGCAACCACGGCTTTCCCTGTTGAAAAAACATGTGACTAAACCGCCACGTTTTGTCGCTTGTCCGCTTGTCCTTTGCAAACCCGTAGTAGTGCAACTGCCGGATCAAACTTTCGAACCGGGTATTCTTCTTGTGGACTTGGATAAACCGCGCGGCGTCGGCAATGACGAACGCGTCGCCTTTGGCCGTCCAACAGCACACTTCGTCCGGGGCCGCGTTCACGCTACGAGCTAGTCCGGCGACAAACTTCGACACGGAACCCGCGGCTGCAATTTCTGCGGCCGACATCTTGTTCCCTGATCCGGACGATTTTGCAGCAGTCGACGTGGTTCGAACCGACGCTGCGGACGTGGTCGAACTTGCATTCTTGCGTTTCCTTGGCATGCTACTACTAGTTTGGCGTGAAAAATAAGACCCAATACACGACGACGAAGAAAGACCTGGCGAACGCGACAACAGGTTTTGTGGAAAATGAGAAAATGCGAATTTTTAAGGCAAATAATCAATATGGTCCGCAAAAAAGAATGAAACAATATTAAGGCCTACAAAACAAAATCAAGGTTTTAATAATGAAAATGCCATTTCCCCTAATAATCAAACAACGCATCGATGTGTCAAAACCTTTTCCACTCTTGAAACTTGAAACTATACTCACTCGTTCTTTCTTTCTATCTTTTCTTTTCTTTCTTAGTACGGGTCGTCGTGTCTCTCTCCCTTCTTTTCTTCTATTATTATTTTATTATCTTCTCTTTCTTTTTCTTTCTTTTTTCTTTCTTTCTTTCTTTCTTTCTTTCTTTCTTTCTTTCTTTCTTTCTTTCTTTCTTTCTTTCTTTCTTTCTTTTTTTGATTGAAATCTTCTTATCTTTTCTAACACTATCCATATTAAATATTAGTATTTATATAATTGTACTTAATTGTTTTGTGCCCTAACTTTTTGGAAGAAAGGAGGATGTTTGATTTGATTCTTTTTTACTCACGCACAAGAAATACATAGTCATAGCATGGAATTAAAATACATCGATTTATGATTTAATGCTGTGGTCATGTTGTTGTGTGTGATTTGTGAAACTATTCTTCTCTTCGCCTTCCAAATTCTTAGATACATAGAAATAGTATTATACGTATACTTTATATATCATAAAATTGTAGTTAATATTACAGATAATATAATTATTTGTATTTATAGATTGTATGTAATACTATTATATATCTATATGATGGAATCGGTAGTCCCAATATAAGAATAGCATTGTATACTTTAGCTTGTATTATTACGTATTTAATAATAAAACTAAGTAACAAATTCATACTTATCGTTTGTATTTATATTATTATTTATGCTATGAAGATAAGGGTTATCCTGAGGTTCTTTCATCTCTTTTTATTATTTGCTGAAATCTGCTGAAATGCAAAATTAGAATACATTACACAGCATTGGTAAATTCGAAAAAAAAAGAAGAAAAAGATCTTTCGTTTGTTTCGTTTCGTTTCTTTTTCTCTCATTTCTGAAAAGAGAGTTCATCAGGGTGTTCGAAGGGAATAAGTTTAAAGGAAAGAAAGAGAAGCGAAAAAGTGGGTGGGTAAGACGGATTGTTAAAACGAAATTGCTACTTTTACTTTACAATACGAAACAAAAACCAGAACAAGAACCAATGATTCGAACGTTGACGTCTCTTTTCCTTGCGGTTGCCTTGGTTGCAACTGCGGTGCAGGCTGACCACTACGCTGTGCTTATTGCAGGCTCCCACGGGTACCAGAACTACCGCCACCATGCGGATGTGTGCCATGCGTACCAGATCATGCTGAAGCAGGGGATCCCGGCAAAGAACATCATTCTGATGATGTACGACGACGTTGCGCAAAGCTGGCAGAACCCGTTCAAGGGCAAACTGTTCAACCAACCCACGCAAGCCGGAACGCCCGGAACGGACGTGTACGCGGGCTGCGTCAAGGACTACACCAAGGGCGAAGTGAACGCGAAGAACTTCATCGCCGTCATCACGGGCGACAAAGACTCCGTCCAGGGCCAAGGCACCGGGCGCGTCCTCGAGAGCACGAACGAGGACCGCGTCTTCATCAACTTTGTTGACCACGGAGGCACGGGGCTGATCGCCATGCCGAACCCACCGTACCTGTACAAGGACAAGCTGCACCAGGCCCTCCAGACCATGTACCAGAAGAAAATGTACAAAGAGTTGGTCTTTTACGTCGAAGCCTGCGAGAGTGGTTCCATGTTCGAAGGCTTGGACGACTTGAAGGACATGAACATTTACATCACCACGGCCGCGAACGGGCAAGAGTCCAGCTGGGGAACGTACTGCCCGCCGAACGACAAGGTGAACGGCAAAGACTTGCACACCTGCCTCGGGGATTTGTACTCCGTCAACTGGATGGAAAACGCGGACTCCACCGACCTGACGAAGGAGACCTTGGAGAAGCAGTACCAGGTCGTCAAACAGCTCACCAACAAAAGCCACGTGCAGCAGTTCGGGACGCAGAACTTCACCGACCTTCCCGCCGCGGACTTTGAAGGTGACAAAGACCTCCCTGCCCCGTCCAACGCCCTTCGCACCACCGTCGAAACCCGGCTCGTTGGGTCCGCCGGCGGCGCCGCCTCGAAAGAAGCCGGGAACGTGGACTCCCGCGACATTGCCATTGTTCAGCTGTACCACCGGTACATGCGAACGGGTGAAAGTAGCGATGCCCGCCGCCTCATCAAAGAGATCGAAAGCCGAGAGAACGCCGACGCTATTTTCAAAAACCTGGTCCGAAAGCTTCACCAATCCGACGGCAAGGCTGTCGTGGAAGAAATGTTGACTTCGAAGCAGTACACCCCCAAATCGTTCGACTGCCACCGTGCGGTCAATGCGGCGTACGATACGTACTGTGGCGGGTACACCGACTATAGTCTGAAACACACCCGGGTTGTTGTCAACTTGTGCGAGCGAGGGAATAGCGCAAAGGACATCGTCTCCGCGCTCAAAGACGTCTGCCGCCGCGATTAATTAAGTGAAGCACAAGGGCACGAGTACGGTCAGTTGTGGCCGTACACGTTTTCTTGGACAGGAAGAGAAGGGGGGGAGGTGGAGGGGGGGGCTCGATCGATCTCTGTCCCTGCACACACACTTCCGTTTTCAATAAAAACAAAACACTGGTAGTTATGTCTTAAAGTAATTAAAAAAGTATCTTCCTTATAATGTACCGCGAAAATGAACCTGCTGCTTTTGTCCATCAGAGGTTTACGTTCCTTCATGTGACGTTTTTATTTCACGGGGTGCCGGTTACGGTAATTTACGAAAAGCGTACACACGCCTGTACATATGTAGCAAAAATGGTACACGTATCTATTCTAGATTAAAACTCGTTCTCACACCCCAACCTCGTCTCTCAATTAGGCCTGTCGTTGTTTTAAAGCAACAAAGAAATACACGCCGCGCTCATGCCCTGCGAACGTCACACAGTTGTCTGCCATCCCGTCCGCAACGCCCACGCCCTCTCACCAAGACAGGTCGTGGACTACGGTGGGGTGACCGGCCTCAAGAGCGCTAGACTGCCGCTCCGATTCCAGCTGCTCCCGTTCGTCCGACGTCAACCCGATTTCGAGCCAACGCACCATGTATTTACACGTATACGGGCTCACTTTCCCGTGCTCCGAACACTCCAGGATCAAATTGCATCGGCCGCACGGGGCTATGCTCAAATCGTGCTTGTCCATCCCAAACTGCTTTGCCCGTGTTCTAAATTTACAATCGGTACGGTCAACAAAATCGCGGGGCAAGCCACCGGCCCCCAACATGTTCGTTGGTACCACTGGTTCGATTTCCCCGTCGTAATACAAGGTCTGAAGGATCTCCAAAACGTTGCTCGTGTCCAACTTCACTTTGCACGCCTTTTGATACTTGTCCTCCCTCAAAACTTTCTCAATGTCTTCCGCCGACATGGCATCGGTATACGCTTCCGCCTCCATGACCTCTGCCTTTCGTTTTTTCGCCGCCTGAAGACCCTTCCCGTCGTGGTTCTTCAGAATGAACAAAATGAGCTTTCTTACCAACCCCACAAACTCGCTATCAAAATCGGTGTCCGTGTACCACGGCCCGCCCGTAATGTCTCGGTTCGGCTCAATATGGGCAAGCATGTACAAACGCTTGTTTTTGTGCGTTATGGAGCGTACGGACTTGATGAGCCCGGACGCTGTCAGCTTCTTCAGTATCTTGTCCACCCGCTGCTTCATCAAGTTCGTTCGCGTGCGAATGTCCTTCGTCCATATCCCTACGTCCCCTGCTTCTTCGATTTTACTGTACACGGCTTGCGTTTCCTGGTCGGTTAAAATTCCCCGCAGCGTGCTTGCGCGAAGGGCGTCCACAAAGTTGTACCTAGGGTTTTTGGGGTCCCCGCTCATTTCTAACCGCCTGCTCCGTATCAGGGCATTGATTACATCCACTATCAAAGGGGACGACGTGAGAGACGCCGGAAGGTCCCGAAGCGTCACCCCACCCGAATGCGAACGAATCGCCGTCAGAAACTTTTCTTGCTCCGCTAGCAGGGCATCGTTTGTGGTATCAATCGACGCCATCAATCGACGCCAGTCCAACAATATCAAGAAATATACAAACCGACTAAAAAGCGTCCCACGCTGTGTTTCGCCAAAATACGGTGTCCTACGATGAAATGAACAAAACGGTACTGTTATATCGATGTTTGTAAAAATTTCCTTCACGTATTTCTTTCCTTTTCTATCTTTTCTGTTTCAAAATGTGTTTCGTAAACTATATAATTGCTTTCCTTCCGTTCCCGTTCCGTTCCGTTCCTTCGTTTTCTTCTTCTTCGCGGAAATAAAAGAAATAATAATAATAATAAAAAAAGAAAAAAAAATGAATGGATGGTAAATAAATAACATAACTATACCATTAACAACAACATATAAACTATTCATTACAATGTTAATTGTATGTAATTAGAGGATATAATAAAATCCAATGAAGGCTTTACAACAAATATATAAGTATGATATTAGTATACATTTATGTTCCTATATAATTATAGTTGGTTATTATTAGGGTTAAGAATATGGTTTGGAAAGAGAGAAAGGATTGGATTAGGGTTAGGGTATTCTTCTCTGAGATTACTGAAACTTAAACTGTGACATTTCTGTTTGTTTTGTGTTTTGTGTTTTTTGTGTTTTGTGTGATCTCAAATGTTCAATGTGATGAGATTCTTCTTCATCGAGTCAATAGTCAGGAGGTCAAGAGTCAAGAGGTCAAGAGTCAAGAGGTCAAGAAGAGTGAACAATCAACAAAGTGGGCCCAAGCCCAAAGCCCAAGCACCCAAGCCCAAGCCCTACAGACTTATTACGTTCTTTCCCTTTGGAGAAAAGACCTAATGTTTCCGACAGTAAAGGGATGCACAAGTGTTTGTATGTGTTTCAAGTTATTTCGGTTGTGCAACTGCCACATCTAAATTGCAAGTTGTACGACAACACCAATGAAGGGGAATAGAATTGAATCTGTGAATGTCTACAACATCAAGAAGAAGAATTGTTAGTTGGTTTTGTTCTATCATCTATATCATCCTATACTTTAAACTGTCTACGCACTCTCTCACTCCTCCTCAATAATAATCCTCCTTTCTTTACCATTTATTTACCATCATCTTCTTCTTCTTCTTTGTTTTATTATTATTATTTTTATTATTTTTATTATATAATTATATAATTTTTAAGCAATAAAGACACCGCGACGGTACGGTACGGTACTTGTTCGCGCCAATGCAGAATCAACACTTTTGCCAAGTAACAGCAACAGCACGGGAAAATAATAATCTCCGTTTCTTTCAAATCGCGGGTGGGTTGACGAAAGTTAACGTTCTCGACAATTCACTATTCCCGGGGATCCAAAGATGTCCTTGAAAAAAGGCAGTGTAGGAGGGGACCCGGAGAGCCCCGCAAACGTGAAGGTCGATTCCCCAAACGTTTCTAACTCACTGGTTGGGAAAGTATTGAAACATGCAGTGAATGCGATCGCAGAAGAGGACGAATCGTACGCAAAAATGCAAGGCGTGTACAACAATCGATACCCTAGGAAAGCGGCGTCACTGTCTCCAAAACCGCCCAGAAAAAAGAAGCAGGCCAACAGTAAACCCCGCCGTCGCTTGAATAGCTCAAGCCCTCGGCATAGCAAAAATATAAGGGGCGCTCTCGCACCGTCTACCTACGTGCATGTACCAAGGAAATCGCCGTCCCAGTTGCGCAGGAACAAACGAAACCGTCGAATGAACGCCAAAGTCATCGAAACCTCCATCATTTCCACCGTGAACATGGCGCCCGTCGTTTTGGAGAAGAAAGCCGACCCAGGGCAGGGCGAAGAAGAAAAGTCTGTCGCAGAGGGGAATGTGTTGCAAGCAAGTCCGTCCCCGGAGAGCAAAGCCGCCGCCTCACCCGCGGCTCGAGCTGGCGGCGACATGTTGCGATTTCGGGGGTTCTTGCGCGGGATATCAGCAATAAAAAGAAAAGCAAAAGCCATCCAAGCGAAAACATTCCACGCCAAACCTGCACTGCTGCTGACGGGCACAGGGTGCTTGTCGCTTTCGCCGGAAGGGGGAAGGGCAGGGAAATGGAACTTAAAAAACGAATTGACGGTCGACATGTGGCTGTTTATACCTCGCACGGAAACCCTCTTTGCAGAGACTAGCGCGAACGTTCGCAAGCATACAGGGATCAAAACCGACGAGGAGGGGAACTTTGTGAAATGGCTGTGCTGTGGGAGAAAAGACCCGGACATATTTGGTTGGTGCCCGGCGTGGCAAGGGGACATGACCAAGTCGGTAATACAAACGGGGGACGGCGCGGGATCGTCCGACTTTACCGCTGCAAAACAGAGGAAAATAAACCAGAAAGAGAGAGAAAGCCAGAACGCGATGAGAGTTGAAAAGAAGGAACAAACGAATATTTCTACGGACAAGCGACTTAAAGAGGGGATATTTGCCCCACGGCGCACAAACCCGACGCTGCTGGTGTCACAAGAAGGGCGGTTCAAGATCCATGATACAGGTGGTTACTGTTTAGAAAAAGACAAGATGTATGGGTTTTCCGTGGTAGCCAGCGATGGGACAGAAACTTGCTTGACAAATTTTTCCATTCCTGTGGACCGATGGGTCGCGTTCAGCGCCGTGTACAACGGTTTTTACCTCTACGCTTACGTAGACGGGCAAGAGGTTGCGGCCGTTCGGCGGCACGTCGACACTGTCCAGGGGCAGTTGCACCACAGCGATGCCCCTGTCATTGTCGGCGGCGACTTTACGGGCATGATCTCGCACATACGAATGTGGAACGTCGCTCGTTCAAATGAAGAAATAAACGCTGGTATCCGCCACCGTGTGTCTGTAAAAGAGGTTCACAGCTGCGGGCTTCCCGGCCACGTCAGCTCGTCTGCCAATGCTTCGGAAGTTTTTGTCCCGAACGAATTAACAGGAAAAACAGCGACGCACTTACTGGCAGACATTCCATTCTATGACGTCAGCCTGTATCATGGCGATCACATATCCGACCAGTCTATATTTGGGCATAACGCCCACCTACATTGCGACCATTTCGGTTGGCGCATAAACCCGCCCATGTTTTTTGGGGCACCAAGACCATACACTGACATGCATCACCTGGTCTTGGACCCGGAGGCGGGGCACCAGTTTTCCACCATCAGCCACAACAAGATAGCGTCCAATTGGCAATGGAGGCCACTGTCGTCGCTGACAGAACACATGCGAGGGTGGGGGAAAATAAGGATTGTCGTGCGTTGGGACAAAGGCGCGAAGTTCAGGTCCCCGCCTATCGCGTTCGTCTATAAGTTGCTCTACAAGTTGTCAAAACAAGACTTTCCCCAAGACTGGATACTTGATGTGCGCAAAAGCATTCCGGGCCGACCGACGGCAGGTTACGCCTTGGAGTGCAGGAGTGACGACCCTGACTATTCGTTTTTCCTCGCCATGACGCACATGGATCAAAACAACCAATACCGCGAGAGGGTGCTGTTCACGTCTAGGTCGAGCAAGTTTGAGTTTCCCGACTGTGGTAGCATAATGACAAAACTGGAAGCCCAGATCCGGCTATTCACAACTTTTTGGCACACGGACGTTTTCGGCGAAGTAAAATTGCAGCTACGATCGCGGTTGGCGGCGACGAAAGACGAGGCCGCCGATTCCACACGAAGTTTGAAATCGATGATAGAAACATATTTGGAACAGAACAAGCTGCAAAAAACCCTGGAAGTTATGCAAGGAGGGCTAGCACCCTCGATTAAACGGCAGACCTTTCAAAATGGAATGAGCGAGAAGCCTTTAAACCAGACGTTGTTCAACCAAATCATATGGATACTAGGAGTCGACATGCAGCTTCCACAACTTTGCATGCTTGGCATCACGCTGGAAAACCGAAACATGCACGCCAGAGCACGATCGGAAGACCAAGAACGGGACAAACAAGTCGCAGAGCAACTGGCCATCCAAAAATTGCTTAAATCGAGCTCTGTCGCCACCATGGCGTCACAGTCGCCTGCCGAAACCAATAAACTTGGCCAAGCAAAGGCAAACGGCAAAAGCGGGACGTTCCCTTTGAACCCTTCGAAATTTCCTAAGATACAGCATGTAGGCGCGGGGAGTACGATTCCCTTATACGGGGGCAAAATGAGTTCCGCTGAGCAGCGACAGATATCGTTTTCCCTCGCATTTTCGTGGAGAATTAAGCTAAACGCCGGACAAGGGGCGGCTGCTCTTGCTGCCATCGTGAATTTGGACCTGGCGTGCATTGCGCTGGACATCGGAGGGGTGCCACTTGATTCTGTGCAACGGTACCAAAACCACACCCAAGACCATGCCGTTGTCGCCCATGGGCGGCAGCGAGACATGCGAGCTGCAATTCACGAAACGGAGATAAGCAAAGGCAGGTGGGTATCGATAGCACAAACATTTGACCTAGACTTAAATGTTGCATCACATGCGGTGAACTCGTTTGTTTTCTTTATGTTTGGCAGCTATTTAGATGCCTGCTCGCAGCTAGGGATTTGTACTGTGCGGATCCAGCGCCATCAACACGATGCAAACGTTGTCAACATGTTGGTTCGTGAAGGAAAGCGCCGAGGGCACCCGATCGCAAACACGATGGCCATTACCACCCACACGAACGACATTGCGACGTACAGCGTAGATGTTGCCGGGAACCACGCTGGGCTAATTTTATGCACAATGGACCGAGTAGAAAATGGTGAATGGGTATTGAAGACTTTGCACATGCCCTTTCCGCGCGCGCTGCACATTGTCGAGCAGGTCGGGAACATGTGGCCCATGCTACGCCAGCACACAGTAGCCAGACGCCCGTGCATAACAATCCGGTACTGCTGTGACTGCGAGAACCACCAAGAAACTACGTGGCATGTCCCGGGCGCGTTTGAAAGGTTGTACTACGACGTTGCTGCCGCCATAAAGACGGCCTATCCGGGAATGCTAATCAACGGAACGCCCTCTTCCCGAAGAATAGGCGCTTTTAAGATCACCTTTCAGCGCTTCAAAGGCGCATCTAGCCAAGTGCTTTATAGCGCATTGGATGAAAATCAAGGCTGGCTGCCGACCCCTGAATTAGCGGCAAAACTGGTAGTAGAAGCAATGGAATCATCAGACGAAGAAAACGTAGACCACGAATGGCCGTACAACCATGATGCCGACGCAAGGTGCCGGATGAAGATCAAAGTGTACGACGGGTATTACAAGATGCCGATTCCCGGTGTAGCTGTCTCAGTGCATTCTGTAGACAGCCGGGCGGAATTAAACAGGAGTTTAGCCCAAGTAAAAGAAGAAAAGGGGAAAGGAATGACGAATGTTCACGAAATGCGGATGAAGCGCCGGTCCACTATGGTAGCCACCACGGACAGCATCCATACCACGAAAAAGCGCCGCAAATCGTCTGGGTCGGTAACGCGAGACTCGCGTGCCAGTTCTGAGTTAAACCATACCCACACTCTGCTCTTTACCAACGATGAGGGTATCACCGAAACCACCTTGAACGCCACAGACACATACGTGTGTCAATTTAATGCGCCAGGATTTTACCCTCGAGCCCACCCGCCATTGCGCGTTGGGGTTGCCGCCGACGAAGCGGTAAAGAAAAAGCGTGGCCTTTTCGTCAAGAGCGACAACGCAAGGGAAATGTCGATATTTTTAATGCCTAAAATTCAAACCGTTACAGTCGCGTTGGTTGACTTCGAGTCCGGGGACGCTGTGAGAGCCGCGGGTATACTTGTGAGTCTTACTAACATGCAATCTGGGTTTAAACACGTATCCGAGACAGACTCAAATGGTTGCGCGTCTTTCAACGTCCCAGGGGGAAGGTACGAAGAGAACGTGGAGCTACCAGAGTGGACTCAGGTTCAGTACAGTTTGACGAGTGACTCAGAGGCCATGCGTTTCCTGGAGACCGCCCGATCGTTCGATTTGGCGCGGCGAGAAGTGGTCGATATGCATCGCCGTGGAGTTGTAGTTTACGGAGAGTCGTTCGACCGTATAAAGATCCCAGGGATTCGTTGGCCGTACCATTTTACGGTCTACGACTCGTCGACCGCAGCGCCGATGGGGGGAGCCATCATTCAGATCCGTAATCGCGCAACGGGGAAGCTTGTCATGAACACCGTGACGAGCGAATTGGGGACATCGTACCAAATGATCCCCGTCGGACCGCCCCTGTCTGTCTGTATCACTGCGACTGTTAACGGCACGTCTTACTTCAGCTATCAAAAACACTTGCCACGCATCACAGAATTCTTGTCCCCGAGTTTGCACAATGCCTTTATGTGCCCAATCCCACCACCGGGGTACGGTAGGGCCATTCTGTCGTGGACGTACCCGCTCCGACAAAAAATAGACCTGTTCACGGAGTACCGTGAGTACTGCGATGATGGTGACACATACTCAAAAGATGATTTGACGACAGTTTGGGCAAATCACAAAGTTAGCGAGCTGGCAGAACTGGACGTCCCTGGCAGCAGACAGGGGCTCGCGCCGGTATCCGTTCTGGTTAAACTAGACCCGCAAAAAGAATTTCGCTTCCATGCCCGGCAGTATGGAACGTTCGACCCTATTTTGTGCCAAGGAACTGAAGTCAAACCTCTAGAGTTAACAGACACCGAGTTCAGGTTTTATGACGAGCACGGGTTAGTGACGACTCAGTTAGCAAAAGAACGACTGCACCCAAACGCAGAAATCGATGAAAAATGTTACATTTGGAGTGACATGTTTATTGTTAGAGTCGACCAAAGCAATATTCTATCTTTAGATGAAAATGAATTCGCGCAAGACGATGCAAATACGACGTCACTTGCTGAACAGGAACAGCTCCGCGCTAACCAGAATACATCGAATGTAGATGGGCGGGGGGAAATGGCGAGGCATTCGGCGCTGGAATTGTTTCGATTGATAGACCCTACTTTAGAATCGGAGTCTATATCGTGCAAGACATTTGTACGGGCAATAATGCTTCAACGCTCAGTACAAGATTTCATCGCCAGCCGCCCGGAACTAGTGAGTTTGACGAGCATTCACCGCGCCAGCAAAAGCACGCTGATGTCCTTGGATACGGACGGAGATGACAGTATTTCTGTGGACGAGCTATTAGCCTTTGCATCCCAACTCACTCTGCAGAGAATCAAAGATCTGTTCGAACTGATAGACCCAAATAACGGAGGGGAAATTCAAATGACCGATTTTCTACTTTTAGCGCAAACATCAGAGAAAGTTATCAAGTTCTTTCTGGACACCCCCTCGCTAGCTACGCTTGCAAACCCAAGCACGTACATCAACGATTTAATGGAACTGGACGTTGATAACGATGGTTCTATAAGCATAGATGAGATGTATGATTTTATGTGCCGGCGCGCGCTTGGCATTGGGAGCAGTGTTGGAAAGCGTGCGGACAGTGACGTCCACGGCGCCATGCAAATGGTGTTCCTAGAGGAAATGGATACGCGACAGTACATTCGAAGTATGTTTGATCAGTTCAAGCCTGGGCACAGCGATGTGGTTACGGCAACAACATTTGTTAGGGCCATTGAAATAAATGTTAGGGTACGAAAAATGCTGGAAGGGCGCCATTACTTAAAACCTTTGTTATTTGCAGACGATTTGCCAACTCTTTGCAAAGAGATCGATCGTGACGGAGATGGGATGATTACAATCGACGAAGTCCTATACTTTGCGCGGACGCTTGGTGAAAAACAGAAGGAGGAGGAGCAACGGGCGTTGGTAGCAGCACAGTTAGAAATCGAAAATGCCGAGCGAGAAAGAAAATCAAGGGTTGAGAAAGAAAAGAAAGCAGCGGTCGAGCGAGAGAGGCAGGCAAAGCTTCAAAGAGAGCGAGAAGCGGAGCTTCAAAAAGAACGGGAAGCAAAACTGCAGCAAGAACGGGAAGCAAAACTGCAGCAAGAACGGGAAGCAAAACTTCAGCAAGAACGGGAAGCAAAGGCGCAGCAAGAGCGCGCAGCACAACCCGTAACAGACAGCGACGGAAAGGAGCATCTAGATTTCGAGAGAAAAAACAATGAGGCGGAGGATGACATAAAACGGTTGGAAAAGGAACTCAAAGACGACGAAACTTCTGGAAGTTTTTAGTTTGGAAATGCGCGGAAGGAATAATATTTTACTTTTTAACCCCATCCCCCGCTCGAAATAATTAATTCTGAAAAAAAACAATTATGATTCTGATACTACACGTTTAAGAAATAGTGCACACCCCGCTCTTAGTTTTCGAAGCTTTTTGTTCCAGGTTGGCAACTCGCTTTGACGAAGTTTCTAGCTTTGCCTTTAAAACGTCCATTTCCCTTTTCAAAGAATTGTTCTCTATCTTATATTTGTCTTCGACGCTTCCCCCACTTTGCATAATTCTCGTCTTTAGACGATCTACTTGTGATTTTAGATCGACCGCCGAGTCCAACGCCTGTTTGGTGTTAATTCGTTCCGAAAGGATTGCGTTTTGCAAGTTCTCTACTTCCACAACGTGCTTTTCCTGTGCGCTCGACGGGCCCTTGTCTTCATCGTAGTCCTGACCGGTCGATAACATTGCTCTCGTTTCCCCCCCTTTCTTGGCTTTAATAGACGTTCCCGGCTGGGCACCATACACTTCCACTTCCATGGAGCCGGTCTCGAAATACTCGCATACTTCGTCCGTGATTTCTTTTTTAAACATGAATTTGTTGTTGGTAAATTTTGGACTTGTCGTATCCGCTGCGCAAGGGTCCGTTCGTAACACGTTCGTCTCGTTCCCGAACCGAGTTTTGACAAACACGTTGCTGCACAGGGCTTCTGGTATCCCCTTTGCAGACACCACAGAAACAGAAAATTCAAACATTTTCCCAACAAAGTCCCGCGTGCTCTTCTCGCCTTCGTCATGGATTTCGTGCGTGAACAAGTCAGAATCCCCTAGCCTCCGAGGCACAATTTTTAGTTTTACGAACCCGTTGTCTTTGCCACGGTAGTCCACTATGGGCACGGAGTCTTCAAACTCTAAAAAGTATGAGAGCGAGTCCAGGTACAAGTAGGAGCGACCGATAAGAACGTGCTGCATGAAATCGCCGAATGGGTCGTTGTCCTTGGTGTATAGCTTTCGTAAGCATGCCACCGTGCGGCCACCACGCACGTAACTCCGGTACATTTCTCGCATCAGGTACAGGCGCGCCATAAACTTGTCGTAGTTCCACATTACGGGAATGGTCGATGCTTTTGGCCCAGACTTCTTGACTGGGACGACCTCCACCCCGACTTCCAATTGTTCTGCAGCATCTTCTTTCTTGGAACCGGCACTTTTTGACACGTTCGGTAGTGCCAGGATCGATTTGGAATGGTCCGCCACCAGCTTGGCGCTGAACGAGAGAGCCTTTCCAAACGCTTTGGCGTACGCGTTGACCTCGCTGACAAGTGGAAGAGACGCGGTCAGTTGGCCCTCGATCACCTTCTTCTCGCGATCCAGGGTCGAAATTTTTGACTGCAGGTTTCCGTCTACCCCCAGCTGCTCCGCCAATCGGCGCTCCAACTGGTCGATTCTGTGGCGACATTTGTCTTGCTCTTGCCGCAGTTTAGCGGGTGGATGCTGCTGTTTCTTTTTCGCGGAAGTGGTCCATTCCTTCAATTTCTCCTTTTCGCTCGTCATTTCCGCTTCTATCACTTGAAGCTTTTCACTGCTGAGTGCAGCTTTGGTCTCCACCGCCTGGCGGACTTCCAGCTCCTTTGCCATTTTCCCACCGATCGCCTCAGCGTACAGTTCCTGCATGGCAAAGGACCAATCCTTCAGCAACGCCATGTCTCGGGTGTCCTCCTCTTCTTTGCCGCCCCCCCCACCCTTCCGTGTCTTCTTCTTCTTCGTTGCACTAGGCTCGCACTCCGCCAGGTTTTGGACCAGGAACAGGTGGTACTGGCCAAACAGGATTCTGTCCCCGTGATGAAGCCTGGTCGGCGAGGCTTTCCGTGGGATATCGTCGGGGTTCGCAGGTACATCGTACAGGAAGATCTGTGCCCCGTTCACAAACGTTGTCGCGCCCCCCCCGTTGACAAAGGTGAGGACCCCATCTTTGTTGGTGATGGTACCTTGGTCGTGGTCGATGCCCAGGCCTTCCAAGGAGATGCCCTTGTCGCGCCCAATAGTGGTGTCCCCCTTCTCCAGCATGAACGTGAGCGCTCCCGTCATGGACGGGTCCCGGCACAGGGTAATGAGGTGCGGTGTCGTTTTCAGCTTCCGCATCCCGGGAAGGTACGTAACGCCTAAATTTTCCAGCTGCGTTGACTGGGTCTCCGTCTGGATGTCCGTTCCCTCGACGACCTCCTTCCACTGCATCGACGCAATGTCCAGCAAATACTTGTCCTCCTCCATCCGTTCTATAGCCAGCGAGCGCTTCACGTCGAGCTTTTCAAATTTTTCGCGTCGTTCGGCGGCAAGTGCAGCCCGCTCTTGGGGGCTGATCCCCTCCAGGTAAGTGTACTCCCCCTCCCCCGTCTTTTCGTCGCCTGTGGGAACGTCCAAACTGGCGATGTTCTTTGCGCTTTCTATTTCTTTGTCTATCGCAAGGGCCTCGTCCGCCAAAAACTCTATCTCAGATTTCAAACTCTTGATCATGCCTTTGCGCACGCCCGTCGCAACGACGGCCCTGTTGCGCACGTACCGCATCACCTTGTCTGCAAACCCGAGGGTTGCCATGGAATCGTCAAAGTCCCCGTCGGAGGGGGCAATCATGCACATGACCAACGTTTTCGCATTCCCCCCCAAGGCGTCCTTCAGGAACAACGTCAACGGGGACTGATCGTAGGGAACCGGCCGTGGGTTGTGGGCATATTTCGTCGCATTGTCCGCAAGGGTCTTTACGACTTTCTTAAATGCGGACAGCTGGGTGTCTATCTTGCACGTGGTGCGAAGCCTGTCCGTGTTAGCACCCTGCATGGTACCTTTCATGTCGGAACCTGGCAGTTCTACAAACTTCATCGTGGACACGACTTCTTCGTCCTCCCCAAACTTGTTCTTGGAAATACGCTTGAGGGAAATCGATAGGCACGTGGACGTGCGACTCCGGTCCATGTTGGCCGACGTTGCGACCACGGCGCCCGTGGCTTTTCCCATCTTCAGCAGTGATTCGGCCGTGGTCGCGCTGTCCACGCTGCACTGCACCAGTCGCTTCCCGTACACGCCGTGGCGAGGGTGGCACTTGAATGAGACACAGCTCTTCGGAGTGCGGGCCAAGTTCTTGAGGGTGTCCGGGGACCACAAGTCTACGACCTCCTCGTTGTATATTTCAAAGTACGAGGCCGAGACAAAGTGGCGTATTTTCGGGTTTTGGACGGCCCCTATTTTTGCAAAAATCAAACGAAACGCTTCGTTGACCAGTGCGTGGCCCGTGTACGACTTTCCTGCGCCCGTCTGGCCGTGGAGAAGCACGGCCGTGTTGTACCCATCGAACGTCTTGTCGCACAGCGGGGCAACGTTGGCGTTGAAAACCGACTTTGTGGCGCTGTCCTGCCCGTGGACGTGGTCACACTTGAACGTTTTTCTCATGCCACTCTTCCGAAGTATGACAACATTCCGATCTTCGTCTATTTCCGCCGAAACCCTCCACCCCTTCTCTATTTCTGCCCGAACCAGCGGCCGCACCCGTGCCACAATGGCAAACATATCGACACAGTCGTTCCCGGCCATATCGGTTTACCCAACTTGCACTGCCCGACGACCAAGGCGCTACCTAGCACAGAAAGACACACCGGTTAAAAACAACAACAATTCAACAGTAACCCACTAACCGACAAAACCAAAGAATCAATCAAAATTGACGATAATAAATTGTGTTTTCCATGAGAAATACACCCTCAATCCCACAAACATTCGTCTTCTTTGTTAAAGTTCAAGAACTAAATGAATGTGGGAATGGAATATCGTCAAATCAAGTGATTGTATTATTAGAGAGCGAGTAGTAGTATGGAATCCTCATCTTCATCGTCGCGCACATTTATAACGTTACACAGGACACAGCATTGGAATATTTGCTTTTAATTTTAACGGTTCTTCTTCTTCTCTCTAAAAAAAAATTCTAAAAAATAATAATTTTTTTTATTATTATTTTTTGTTGTTGGATTGTTGCTGCTATTAAAGGTAAATTAAATATAAAAACAATTATTATATAGAATATAGACATAGCATGAAGAATTAGAAGAAAAGAAGAAAGAAGGTCATCGATATAATAATATTTTTATTATTAATTAAATTGGTCTTCTCGGAACTCGGAACTTTTGGATGGTATGGTACCAAGAACCAGTAATTCTTTTAATGTGTGGTACGGACATCCATTTGAACTTTTGAAATTGGGAAACACTGCCAACTATTTTCTACGAAAGAGAGAGAGAAAGTCGTCCAGTTCTTAGCTTATAAATAGATTTTTATGATCACCTACTCCTTTGATAGGGGGGTAACAACTATTTTATATGTTCGTACTTTTCGTATGACACTTCGGTACCTAACCTTCACCTTTAATAAAAGTACTTTTCCCACCGAACCTACTATTCGTAAACTAAAGATACGAACACTAATCGCATTCTTTGACGTATGCTATCAAATGCTATGACGCCAGACCACGCCCCGTTCGTTCATTCCTTCCTTAACATACGCTGAGGGCCTCGGTGGCGAAGTACTTGACGTCAATGTCGTTGTCTCCTGCCAACGTGGCCAACGCGGGCCTCACCTGCGATTGTACATCGTCCACATCGAGCTTTCCTGCGAGGGACCTAAGCGTTTTCGCAACGTTGAAGCGTATGTTCGGCACAGGGTCCTGGGTGGCCCGAATGACCAAGGGGAGCATGTCGTTCCGAAGGACCTCCTTCCCGTGGACGGAGGCCAGGGCCTGGACGCTCGCCAGGGCGGTCAGGCGGAACAGGTAGTTCGAGTGCCCGTAGAGGAGCATGACCTTGGGCACGATGTTCTGCGCGCTCCACTCGACGCCGAACACTTCGGTCAGCTTGGAGAGGTTCTTCACGGCGGCCTCCCGGATGGAGAAGACGTTGTCCCCGAGCCATGTCATGCAGAGGGCGGCGAGCTTCTCGTTGAAGAACTCGACGCCGAGGGCCTTGGCGAGTAGGGGGATGTAGTCGATGATGGCCAGGCGGACGCGCCACTGGCGGTCCTCGGCGAGCTCTACGATGGCGGGGAGCAGGCTCTGGCTCAGCAGGTCTACGCCGACTATGGTGTTGATGCTCTCTAGCTTGGAAATGATGTTCAGGCGCACGTCGCAGTTCTGGTCCTTTAAAAATTGCAAAAAGATGGGCAGGAGGTGCTCGATCGTGAGGTCCCGCTGAAGGATGGGGGCGATGCCCATGATGCTCCCGGCCATCGCTACGCGGACGTGCTCGCTGGCGTCCTTGACCATGATCTTGACGATGGGGAGCAGCTCCTGGATGACGAGGTCGGGGGCCATGAGGGCGGCGACGTCGGCGAGCTTGCTGGCGGCGACAGAGCGGACCTCGGGCTCGGAGTCCTCGAGGAACCGCTTGTAGACGGGGGTGACCTTCTCCTCCGTGAGGTCCTTCCCCAAGGCCTGGCAGAGGGTCTCGATGCAGTTGGCCATGCTCCAGCGGACGCGCCAGCTGGTGTCGGTGGCGAGCTTGACGGCCCGGGGGACGAGCTGGTCCCCAACGACGTCGTCCGGGAGGGCCGTGGCGAGGGAGACGCAGACATCCGCGCACAGGAGCTTGACGCTGTCCTGGTCGTCCATCGCAAGGCGCTCGAAGAGGGGCAGGAGCCGTTCCTCGGCGACGTCCGCGGGGACGGCCCGGGCGAGCTGGGCCAGGGCCTTGGCGGCGGCCCGGCGGCACATGGGGGTGTCGTCCTCGCAGAGCTTTTCAAACTGCGAGATGTACTCGTCGGCATGGTCGGGGCTTCCGGCCTTCTCGTAGGCGACGGGTATCGCGAGGGCGGCGGAGACCCGTGAGGTAAACCAGTCCTGGTCGCAGAGGCGGGCGACCAAGGGGGACATGTACCGCCCGTGGTCTTCCCTCGGCATGGCCTTGGAGATGGTGTTGAGGCTATCGATGGCGGCCTTCCGGACGACGGTGTCCTCGATGAGGCAGAGGCTCTCGATGGGCGGGAGGAGCGCGTAGGCGAACGCCGGCCCCCCGACGTGGGGCACCATCGTCGAGAGGACGCTCGCCAACGCTCTCAAAATGTCGTCGTTGTCGTCGCAGGACTCCGCGACGAAGGGGACGAGCTCGCCCCGGGTCCGCTCGGGGCCGAGGGCGGCGGCGATCTTTCCGAGGGATTGGACGGACGCCAGGCGCTTGGCGTCCTCGTCGGACTTGAGCTGGTCGATCAAGAGCGCAATCGGGTGGAGCGGGTTCTGGGACGACCCGTCGTCCGGGGTGTCCATTTCAACGTCCGACATCACGTTCAGAAACAAACTATTCCCACGTTTTCGGGCGTATCCAGTAGAAGTCGCTCCCAACCGACGACGACAGTATTGTTTAGTTACGCTACAGCAAGCGCACTCGCACGTACAACGTGGTTCTTTCTTCTTCCGCTTTTGAACGTCTAAGCCCCGTTACAAGTCAGTTACCATACACAGTAAGTACTCACTTGTTCAATCAACAAAGAAACAGTTTCTTCTAAAGACGTTTCGTTTCTTCTTTCGTTTCCCCTACCTTTCTTTCCTTTCTTTCTAGAAGAAACACTCTCTCCATCCAAACTCCAAACTCCAAACTCCAAACCCTTGCTCCTCTTCTTCTTCTTCTTCTTTCTTCTTCTTCTTCTTCTTCTTTTAATTAACGATCATCTGACGGATATTGAGAAGAATTAATATATAAAGTATCTATGCTGTGTCTATATTATTTGAAAAAGTTCAAGAATAAGAATAGAATATAGAAATAGCATAGGACTCATTAACGAAGGATCAATTTAAAAAATTAACAAAATTATTAGATGCTATATGTATGTTAAATAACACAATGCTATTCAATATTATAATACAACGCAAATGTTGCTATCAATATGATTATTAGAATACTATATATTAATTTTAAGTATAGTTTCTTGTGGCCCTTCCTTTTTTTCTATCTCGCTTAGATAGGATGATATAGTCTATTAGAATACTAATTTCTTCATTATAAGTATACTTCCTTCCTATTTTTTCTCCAAGAAGGAATCAAATTTAGAATCGGAGATACAAATGATAGGAGATAATATTATAAGACACTATAGAATAATTCCTTATAAGTACAATATAGAACATTTATTCCCCTGGAAGAAATCCATTTTATTAAAATCTTGAAATACCATTTGATAGGATTAATTGGTAGTCTAATGTTATTATAAATACATAAACCTTGGCTTTTCTGTCCGTATTCTATTGTGAACTTTGCTATACGTATGTTAATTCCATGATGCTATTCAATGTTCTTTTTTCTTTCTTTCTTTCTTCTTTTTTTAATCAATTGAAGCCCTATCCTGAACCATGAATTTTGATAATGCTATTAGCTATTAGCTATTACTATTACCACCTTTTCTTTTACAAATGAAATGATTCATCTGAATGTATGCTATTGCATGTATTATGTATTTGATGATTTGATGAATATTTATTTTCTTTCTATTTTTTTTTAATTTTAATTCTTTCTTTTTCTTTTCTTTCTTTCATTTTCTTTTCTTTCTTTCATTTTCTTTCATTTTCTTTCTTCATTTCTTTATATATTATAAATACACAGCATAGGTTTTTATATATTATACATCATCTCTTCTGACGGTTTCTTTCCCTTTGCTATTTCCATATTATGTGACACATTGGAAACAAAGCCGTTGTTGATGTTTTTTGTTTTTTTTCATGCTGTGTGTATGTTAAATATATACCTATTTTTCTAATATTTTTTATTTCTTTTTACATTCCAATGTTATTTCTATGTTAATAAAAAATATGGAAAAAAAATAATAATAAAATAAAAATAAAACGAAAAAAGGAAACCTTCTTCTTGTTTGTTGTTTCGCATTGGTTGAACTCCACTCCAAAATTTAAACTCGTTTTTATATTTTACACCAATACCTACCGAATCAGACGCACACTTTCAGTTGAGGAAATACTCCCATCTATTCGACGTTCTTTCATTGCAGGTAACACACCGACCAAACCAACAACCCCACCCGACCGTTCCCCACACCCAACCATGAGTACCGTGGACCTTGTTCGTAACGCTTACTTGGCGTGCTTGGAGTCCCTTCGGGTCCAGGCCTACGACCTTCGCCAGCAATCTTTCGATAAGCTTCAGGAGGCCTTTCGGACTGTCAACTGGGATGGTTCGGGGATGTGCGACAAGCAAGACTTTGGGGACGTCCTCAACTACTGCGGACTCTTCCTCTCCACCCAACAGGTCGCCTCCATTTACAAGGAGGCCGACAAGGGGAACACGGGCCGCCTTGACGTAGAAGCGTTGATGAACGACCTGATCCTTCCCCTAAACGCGCGACGGGCGAACATCGTCCAGATTGCGTGGAAGTCGGTGGCGCCGGACGGTGGGTTCGTAGACCAGGACGCTCTCTGCGCGTCCTACAACGCCAAGGGGCACCCGGACGTCCGCTGCGGAAACGTCACCGTGGACGCCCAGGCTGCGACCTTTGCCCAGTGCATCCCCATCGGTGGTGCCGACGAGGAGATCTTCACCTCGTACTGGCGTGATATCGGGGCCGTCTCCCCTCGGGACGACTACTTTGTCCAGCTAGTAGAGTCTGTATTTTTAGTAAAGGAGAACCAGGACGTGGTCAACAAGGACCGCCTCCTTCAGCTGGTCAACATCCTGCGGAACAAAGTCATCCAAAAGAAGAAGGGCGGGGAGAGCCAAAAGGTCACCCTCCTTCGAAACCTAAAGTTCCAGGACAACGACGACGCGGACAAGCTGAACGCGGCGGAGTTCAACGAGGCTTTTCGGTACTTTGGGATCCCCCTCCGCCAGGATGACACGGACGGGTTCTTTTACTTGTATGGGCGAAGCGACGGGACCATGTCGATCAAAACGTTTTTGGCCTCGTTCATGGGGGAGACCAAATCCTGCGAGGACATGATCCGGGACGCCTGAGCGAGGGAGGACCATGTAAAAACAAACATTCATAGAAGGGAGGAGGGGATGGGGGGTCACCAAACGCCCGCCAAAATGTTCCTGTGCATATATTAAAGAGAAACGGTCGGAGAGCAACAGTTTATTAAAACTTGAGGGTGTGCAAAGACCGTCCGTGTAGTTAAGAACATTAATAATATTTTTTTTTTAACCATTTCAAAAAATATTTGATGAGGATGGTACCACGTAAGATATATAAATTGTTTATTTTTCATGTACATGATATGTTCGTGTTAAGTGAGGAGGTTAGTTCCCCCGATTCCCCCCCTTTTTTTCTTTTTTCATAAAAGTTAAAAACGAACTTCGAACGCATTTTAATTGTTACTTTCTTAATTATTTATCGCTGGTTTTACCGTGTCGGCCAAGTCCCACATTCTGAGCCTGTCTCCCCCCGCGGCTCGTTTCTATGTATTTCCCTTCTGCTTCATTCTTACAAGAAATAGTCCGGTGTCCTTCGGGTAACCTCGGGCTTCCCTCGCCTGGGTGCGGGGTCGAACTGAAGGAAGGTGTACTTCATGTGCTCGTCGATCTCCATGATGGCCGCCTGGTTCCCGCAACGGTAGCAGTAGTTCGGGGCACTAAATAGGGTGACGACGTTCTTGTCGTGGGTCCACGCGAACCCGTCCATGACGAGCTGGTGGGCCCGGCAGACAAGGGTCAGGCCGTTCGTATGGTTGAACATTTCCGAAATGTCCTGGCCAAAGGTGTACCCTGCCCCGCGGGGGGAGATCCCCCACCCGCACCGGTCGTCCGGGTCGCTCCAGAGCAAGTCGCAGATCGGGCCCTCGTGCGGGACCTCCTGCTCGCGCTCCAAGGCCCGGATATGGTCCAGGGTGTCCAGGGACGGGGACAGGCCGCCGTGAGGGCAAAAGATCTGGTTCTCGATGAGGCAGGTCAACGGGAGGGAGTCGAAGAGGTCCGTGAAGTACTTCCACACGTTCGCGTTGCCGTACTTTCGCAGGCACTCGTCGTAGAACCCGTACACCTGGGTGATCTGCCGACTCTCGTGGTTCCCCCGCAAGAGGTGGATTCGGTCGCGGTACCGGACCTTTAGCGCGACGACGAGGGTGACCGTCTCGACGGAAAAATACCCCCGGTCCACGTAGTCCCCCATCAGCAAGAAGTTGGTGTTCGGGGCGTACCCCCCGATACGGAAGAGCTCCATCAGGTCGTGGAACTGTCCGTGGACGTCCCCTACGACCGTCACCGGGGCCTGGACGGCCTGGACGTTTGACTCCTTCGTCATTATCTCCTTGGCCATCTGGCACAGCTGCTTTACGTCGTTCTCCGCCAACGGCTTGCAGTCCATCAGGCCTTTCACCCAGTCATCACACTTTGCTATTACGTTGCCAACTCCCCCTTTCGTGGGGGCGGCGACGGCCGTCGGCCCCGGAGCCGCGACGGCCGGAACGTCGGTCTTCTCTGCCCCAGCCGTAGACGGGGACGAGGGGGTCGCAGAATCCATGGTTTCAAGAACTACACTGCTACGTTAAAACTAAAAAATAACAACAACAACTACCACAACAAAAAGTTCAAACACCCAAACACGAAACACACAACACAATGGCTTTGCACTCGAGAGAGAGAGAGAGAGAACGATAGAAAGAGGGAAGGACGGAACCTGGCAAGCGAACACGAAATGAACGAAAGAGATTCCACTAACTACTCAACGCACGACCAGACGACAGGGGGTAGTACACGCAGAAAAGCAAGAGACAAAATCTATACAGTGCCACAGATACAGCCGAAACACTTCGTTACCATTTGCATCTACGTGTTCTGTTCTTTCGTTCATTCAAAGAAAGCAATGGAAAGGAACTCAAAAGAAGGAACTCAAAACCAATTCGAAGGTCTGAAATGAAAAATGTATATTACTATTTCGGAACCATATTTACTTTTTGTTTTGTACATTATAATTGTATTATCATTTGGTGCAAATATAAAGCCATTTAAATGTCTTTAACGTAAACAAATGAAAATTTGAATGACAATGAAGGGTAGCATAAAGATAGCATAAATATACCATTAAATAGCATATATATAATGGTATGATAGTCTTGTATTAACTGTGCTGTGTTTATGTAGTTAGAATAAGAAATTCGATGGAATAGCATTGATGCAATAGTATTAATATGTTAATAATATAATGCTGTGTTTATGTATGTAAAATATAAAAAAATGAGAAAAAATGGAGGGAGAGAAAAAAGAAGAAGAAAAGAAAGAAAGAAAGAAAGAAAGAAACAAAGAAAGAAACAAAGAAAGAAAGAAAGAAAGAAAGAAAGAAAGAAAGAAA
>LT642211.1:0-31007 GCA_900128585.1 Stramenopiles sp. TOSAG23-3 | reverse complement strand
AACCAGACCCTGCTTCAGAACCAGACCCTGCTTCAGAACCAGACCCTGCTTCAGAACCAGACCCTGCTTCAGAACCAGATCCTGTTTCAGCACTGTCTACAGTTGGCGCTGCAGTGTCCTCATCATCATCCGTGTCCCCGTCCACCAAGCCTGCGGCAGCTTCGTCGGAACCCTCACCGGAACCCTCGCCTTTCTTTTTCCCCCACAACACTTGAAGCTTATTTCTCTTCAAAGCAGTCTTTCTCGTCGAGGCACCCAATTGCAGAAACGCAACCTCGTCTTTGTGTTCCTCGTCTTTTTGCTCCTCATTTCCTTTACCCTTTCCTCTGAACCAGCCGAGAACCCCTCTGCCCTCGGTTGCGTTCCGGTTGTCGTTGGCCCTGGCTTCCCTGAGTTTGTGGTACAATGAATAGCAACGTGCGCCTTTCACATCCTTCCAGCAATCAGCTTTCAGGATTTCGACCTCTCTTTCATGGTTTGCTTCTAGCTCTTCGATCGTGACATGAATATTATTCTTTATGGCATTCATCGTGTCGTTAAATGTTTTTCTCTGCGTCAAACTATTTCCACTCATATGGCCAGTGGCTTTCTTGGCCGTGGCCAACATGTTTTCTCCCCGTTTCTTGGATACCATAGCGGTCGAGAACTTGGTCATTACTGAGGTGATGAGGGCATCAAGCATATCACTGGTCCAAACGTTCGCCACACGCGGATCGAATATTAGGCTTGTGGCATACACAAGGCGTTCCATTTTGTCTATGATGGTCTTGTCTTGTTTGTACCCCTCGTACAATACATAGCTTTCTTCAATGGCCGAGTCCAGGCCATCAAGTGTCGGTATCGTTCTGTACTTGATTTTCCTCAAGTCTGCAGCATATTGCTGTCTCGCTTCATCCTCTTTGTCATCCCCGTTGAACATTTCTTTGTTCATGTCGTCCCAGCAGTAGCCCCGTGCGACGTTTTGGATCATGGCGTTGCGGTGGTTTATCTTTGCCACCTGCAGATCACGGAGAATGCCCCTGATTTTGCCGAATAACGGGTCAAGTTTCTGTGACAGTCCATCTTCAAATTTCTTGTAGACATATCCAACGGGTGCTGTTAATGTTTGCACTATTTGTTTCCCCATTTCAATACTTCCCTTTTCTTTGAATATCTTCTTTATCATATTTTTGATTTGTTTTTTCATCCAACCCATATAGTTGTTGATTATAGAGGCTATGGCACTTGCGCACAATTCGGACATGCTAATGCTAACCCCGTTGCCCATAAACCCCATTTGTACAGACGGAAGTACACCGCAAACGTTCCCAATCGGGTCAGAAAGCAATGTCTGGATTTGTCGGCGGGCCATATCGTACAAAGATTTTTTTTCTGTGCGAATCGAATAATCGCCCAAGTTTGGGCTTGCGCTGTTCCTTATCTCCGCCCACACAGTGCGCATCTTTACGTGTAACCCCAAGGAGGTGACCAGTCGGTCTTTAACAAGGTAAAATCCTTGTGTGACCACTGTGAAAAACATTTTCACTACGCCGCCGTCTCGCGCATTAAAGGCCTTGAATGCGTTCAAGAGGATATCGACGGGGCCACCTTTTAAATTCTCGACCCAGTCCCCGTCCGCCTCGTCGCATTCATCTTCCGTTAACCGTTCGTTGCCCTCCGCGTCTAAGTAGGGCTCGGAGTTTCCCTCAATGGTTGTATACATACAGTCGCCCTTTGAGACCACCCCGGCATGAAAATGCTTCGCTTCGTTTAAAACACTTTGGATGCACTTCGGCCCACACGGTGTCAACATTTTCTGATTCATCTTTATGACACCATTCTCTATCTTGCCACGGGCGTGAACCTCTAAAAAGGTGTCCGCCCGCCGCGTCGTACTACGAGTCGACACGCCCTCCGAAAGGGCGACGAACGCGAAGAGAGCAAAAATTGTCGCTGCAAAAGACACTCGCATGCTGTTCGATGTGAATACGCGACTTCGTTCTATTGGATACGAGTGTATTGCTTGCATCAAGCCGCCAACTTTTGCGTTGATAGTTAAATAAATGCCGGTCGCAGCTAGAGCAACTGTTTGTTCTAAACGCGCACACATGTGGCTATTAAATGCCCCCCCTTTCCTTTTTTCTCCGTATTATAAACAATAACAAGGCAAGAAAGAACGAACCAGTTCATTCGATATAATACAAGGCACAGTATTGTATAAAATAATCTAAATTCTCCTAAAAAAGTGATCAAAGGGATTAGATTACCTATATTATACCTACCTACCAACCTATTAAAACCAACCAGCAGAGGTCGGTCAGCTCAACTCGTTCACTGTATTGTTGCATATAATTATTATTATTTAAAATAAATAGTCTGTATCGTCTTGAGACGAAGAGAAGAGACCCAGAATAGAAGTGTGTTTATTAAAAACAAATATAAATATAAAATATAATATAGGCATTGCAAACGACAACACGGAGTAAAGATTTTTGTATTATATATATATACATAATAAGAGGTTTATCTTTGACACATCCATCACAGCTAGGCGTTCTACCAATTGGTAATTCAGCAAGCAAGTCTTCCTTCCCCCTTTTTTTGTTCTCTCTCTGACTGTCAGTCCAGTATGGTGCCTTCTTTTAACACGATCCAATTTTGTTTCTACTTCAGAGGAGTTGGAGTAGTAGTACAAGGTATTATACTGTGTGTACATTATTTAAATTATAAATGTTTTGTATCATTCTTCTACTTGTACTTTGATATATAATACAAGTATAACATCGATAGTTTAATAAATAGTTCGTATAATAACGGATTTTACGGATTTTAGGATTGTTGAATTAAACTTCTAAAGAAGAAAACGACAAAAGTCAAAGTCAAAAAAAAAAAAAAAAAAAGGGGGGGGGGGGGGGGGGCGGGGATGGAGGAGTATTATTGGAGATTATTTGTATTATAAAATACATTTGCCATTCTATTATTATATTAAGTAGGTTTGTATTATATTGCCATTCATTCTATTCTATTAAGTAGGTAGGTAGGTAGCTGTGTGCTGTGAGCTGTGTGCTGTGAGCTGTGAGAGAAAGAGATTGCAGGAGGTAGGTAGGTAGGTGTGTTTATGCCAATGGTAATGCTGTGTAGTTATAGTTAGTGGTAATATATATATTAGCTACGCCGATAATCGATGCTCCTTCCTATCGATAGAAGAACAAGGTGCAGGCTAGGCAAGGCTAGGCAATGGCTAGGCTAGGCTGTGACATTATTGTTATATAAATTTACTACAATTACTATAGCTACTATTATAATACGAAGAAGTAAGACCGAAGAATGCTCCTCCTTTGAAATGGTTGGCAAGCGATTGCGTAGATGCCGCCCGTGAGGTTGACATCTCAAGTAAGGGGTGATCTTTCCAAAGAGCGTGAAAGTGTTCAGTCGTGGAAGAGATTGCGAAGGTCTAACACAGATCACAGTTTATTGCTGCATCAACCCCGCTCCTTGCTTTGTTTTGGTTTTGGCGTGAGGAGCTAAGCGTACAATGAGGCAAGCGTCGGTCGTCCAGTTGGCCGTGTTCTACCTGGTTCTGCTTCTCAGCCATGAAGGGATCACGGCCGCGGAGAAAATTCGTGAATCGATACATATGCGGCACCGGTTGGGCGAATCAACAAAGCATACGAACCACCACCGCCACCACCACCACCACAAGAATAAACACGCCCGTTTGAGAAAACGGGAGGGGAAGGTGGTAGAAGCGGAAAGCCGCTATGCGGCGCATGATAGTTTTCTAGAAGCTAGCGCGGTTCAAGGCATGTCAGTCGAAGCCATGGGAACCATAGAGATCATTGGAATTCACAAAAGTCTTCACGAGCAATACCGATACAAGAACAGCCCGATTGCCGAAGATTTGGACAATTTAGACGCGATTCCTGCTGGCGCAATACTGTCGAGGAGTGAGTTGAACCAACGTCGCGACCATATCACTATGCTATTGGAGAAAGCGAATACACACTCGTTGGTGTTGAACTCTCCTGGTAGTAAGGCATTAAACGATCAAGAAGCTGTTGACAAATCCCTCTCCATTACTGGGGGAATGGGTGCGGCCATTTTTGGGTTTGTTGATGGTTATTATGCGGGGATGGCTTCTGAGCTCAGAAAAATGTTTGAAGACCCAAAGTGCTCTGACCCAGACACGGTAAGTGACCTCAAATCTAAAATGCAAGCTATTGGTCACAGCTTCAAAGGTGTTTACGGCAACTTGACACGGTTGCACAAAGCGGTGTTCAGCCCACAGGGCCGAAGTGAGGCGTTTGACGCTATGAAAATTTTTGGGAGATCCCTAGTATTGTTTGCGAGGGCAGCGGGTCTCTACGTTTGGGGCTGTCCGGGGGCAAAGTTTTTAGCACAAATGCTGTTGACCTTGATGGCCACATTCATTCAGCAGCTGTTGTATACTGCGCTCATGGCTGCGGGGGGCGCTGCTGTGTCATTAGCCGCGAAAGGAGCGCATGCCTTGGGAGAGAATGGGAAAGCGATGGTCGAAGCAGGAAAAAATGCTGCCACGGCAGCTGTAGACGCGGCGAAAAATGTCGCCAACAAAGGCATCGATGCGGCTAATGGGGCCATCGCGAAAACCGGTTCCGGCGGTATGATTTCTGGAGCAATGCAGAGTATGCCGATCCTTGCAAAGTACTCTGGCATGTTAATGGGTTTGTTGTCCTCTGGCTACTATTTTGGGAAAAAGGGATATGCCGTATGTGTGGACGCAAAGAAAATGTACAACCAATCCTGTGATAAAGGGTGTAAAACCAATATGATTGAAAACTCATTTGCGATGGCGGGCATCTTTGCGGAAGTGATGATTAACAGTGGCATTGACCAGGTCGTCAAGGTGGACCGGGATAAAAGCAAGCCATTTTTTGAATCGTTCAACGTCGGCTATACTGACTCATTCAAAGGTGACATGTCGCAACTAAGCGACGCTGCAACCATGTGCAAAAAGGGTGGGTCGTTTAAAATACCAAAATTCGGCTCCTCACCCGCCAGTATGATGCCAAAAGGGGTGGATAAAGAACGCCAAGAGAAGAAGGAGAAGGCACAAGCAAAGTACGATAAAGAATGCAAGGATGGAAAAAATGCATGCTGGCCCGCGGAGAGATGGGAGAAGAATTACGACCATTTGCAGTCTCCTTGCATGCACAAATACAAGGCGTCAAGGCGAGACGCTAGAAAGTCAGGAGGTACAATGCCCCAGTGGGCAAGTTTTTCCGGCAAGTGCGACAATAAAGGAGGAACTATTGGATTGGTTCCCAGCCCTATACCGTTTCCGATAATTAACCCGATGGGGGTAATCAAGCATGGTTTGAACCTCAAAAGGATGTTTAACCCTAACGGGAAAGATGATGGTGCTACCGATGGTAATACCACCACCAAGCGGCCATGGGCGACACCAAAAACTACGGAGGAGCTGAATAAGGGCGTTGATCGCAGTGGAATTGAGGACACACTCGAGAAAGAAATTTATTGGAGGGTCCGGAAAAGTGATATTACACAGGAATGGCGAAAGTACCTTCTCGTCACTAGGCTGCACGGGGATGTCCCTACCTGTTTTCGCAAGTGGTTGAATAAATGGAATGGTCATGAGGGTGGAAACTGTTTGGAGGATGAGCCGACACAACCCCCGCATGCCACGACAACGGACATGCCTGACGATACTACTACACCCCCAACTGCTCCCACAACCCCTGCTCCAACTGCAGAACCAATTAATGATCCTAACGAGGACACCACCACCCCAGCTGGAACAAAACATATAGATATCGTTACCTACTTCCCGAGCCGCCCTACTTCCCCAGGGCCTGGAGGAGAGTCTGGGCCGTCTGGGCTCGCTGATTCGGAGGATGACGAGGACGATTATATTATTCCGTCAAGAGCATCGTCACGTAGTAGATCCAGGTCCAGAAGTGTTACAACTGATGATCCTGACGTGGACACCACCACCCCAGCTGGAACAAAACATGTAGATATCGTTACCGGCACCCCGAGCCGCCCTACTTCCCCAGGGCCTGGAGGAGAGTCTGGGCCGTCTGGGCCCGCTGGCTTGGATGATGACGATGACGACGACAATTATATTATTGCGCCAAGAGCATCGTCACGTAGTAGTTCCAGGTCCAGAAGTGTTACCGTCCAAGCAGCGGCCGCCGACTCCGAGGAGAAAAAGGAAGAGGCAGAATTAGAAAAGGAGGACGAGGAGGACGATGTGTCGTTCGTAGACCTTGGGGTGCCGAAAACAGTCTCAGGCGGCCGCAGAAGATCTAACATTAGGCGAAACAGGATTGCAGCGTAAGAAAGATAAAATTTTTGAACTAAATCATATTTTAAATATATTTAAAGAACGTATGTGAAAACTAAAAACGAAAAAAATTGCTAGTATTTACGAAGTATAAGAATAAGTGTAATTATTAAAATTTACCAGTCATAATTACCGCGAAAGTGAATCTGCTCCTTTTGCTTTAATTTTAAGAATAAGACCAAAACAATTTAGCCACTGTTTGAACTCCGGGAATGATGTGGAAATGGATTCTCCAGCTACCTCCGCTACTCCAGAGACGCTGATAACCTACCCCCCCATTTCGATACGCGTAGCTCACTGGGTACATTCCCTGGTCTGTCAATCTCCTCGTGCTTCCTTTTGATGTCCCGGGGCCCACGCAGCAACCCACGAACCATGCCAACCACGCAAAGCCGTTTCGAACAATGATTCTTCCAACGAAGCTTCGTCTGGAAACGTTTGTGGCAGCTAAAACAATAAAACGATTTCCCTTTAGTCCTGTTCGGGGGTTGGGCCCTATTGCTATCCTTATGGGGACATGTCGACATGTGCCCTTCCAGCAAAACTGTACCTTTAGTCTCAATTATTTTGAAGGTGCTTTGGCTACAAATTTCACGCCGAAGCATTGTTTCGAATATGTTATGTGTTGCCAATTCCCCCATGCTTCCAAAACCACAGTACGGGCACAGAGTGATGCGCGGACGCGTGCAGAGTCCGAGTAAAATGTGGTCCCCAGAGGTCAACCGGTTTCCACTAAAATCATGGCGGTGCGGATACAGCTGGCATTTAATAAGCTTACTGTTCTCTTCAAAAGGCAACGACGTTCCCATGCACAAGTTTGCCCCACTCGACCCACTGGGGGCATTACACACGATGCCGCTGCCCATGCGCCCCCCCGTCGAAAACCATTTCTCTGACTTTGTGTGTTCTATCAAAATTTTCTTATCGCAAAAATCAGTTCGGAAAATACTATGTATCTTTTCGGTATCCAGTCCTTCTAAGCGATTGGGCATCGATGAAATTACATTGAACGTGTCCAGTGCTACCAAAAAGATTTGTATTTTTACCGTCAATGTACGGTCCGCGCCCATTTCTACACTGCATTTTTCCAGAAACGATTCCCCACACGTCTTTGCCGCAACTTTAATTCCTTCCATCGCCAGGTACATTTGGTCGGCGTACCCGAACCTTCCAAGCGCATCTGGGGTCGCAGTCTTCAGTATCTCAAAATACCACACAGAGTAACGCGAGTACTGGTTGCGGGTGTTAGTTGTCAACTGACCGTTCACAACCGCAAAATTTAAAGCACGGAGCCGTATTGTATCAATTGATCCATGGACATTGTATAGGTCAAAATCGCAGCTATCCTTGCTTCCACGGTGTACGGCCATCAAATTCTTCAATACAACCGAGGCTCGCGAAAATGTGGATAAGTGGGGCTGCTCAACATTTCCGTATCGCTCGATAGAATTTGGGTGTCGAAAGACTCGGGGGTCCTCCAGGTTGCCGTTGCCTTGCTCCGCCAGCAACGCTTTATCCACAATCACACAATATAAATCTTTGCTCCCAACGGAGACTGCATTTGATATATGATGTTCTGCAACAATTATGAGTTCTTGTTCGTGCGTTACATTGCGCGGCTCTGGTCTGAAGTCCACAGCCGCCCTGAAAAACTCACACATGACCCGGTTTATCCCACCCATCACTGCCGGCTTTGCAAACGAATCGTGGGCACGAGCGGGAGCCGCAACACTTTTTGTCAACGCACTCGGGGGGCATGACATGGGTGGTGCCGTAATTTGCCTTAAAGTACCAAGAACAAGTAACTATCAGACGTTGGATTTGTTGGTTCGTTTTTGCAACACCACCGGACGTGCTTTTACTTTCTCGCTCGCCATTCTATGGAATCAAAACATACGACTCCATTTCCCCGGCCGGAGACTAGGAAGTGCGGTCAAGAACTACTGTCTTTTATTTATTTTGTTTTGTTGTTTTGGTCGTCGGTGGAGGAGGTAGTATTTTATTATAATAATAGGAGGAGGGGGCGGCGGGGGGAGACGGACTTTTTTTTTTTTTATCGGTATTGCTAGTACGGTACGGTAGTATATAATAGTAATCTGATAGATGATTTATTAAATAAATAATTTTTTAATTTTAATTCTTCTTCTTGATATGTTACATTATACAATGCTCTCGTTCTTGTGTAAATAAAAATACCTTTCATTCATATTTCCTTTTTAAAAACAACTAGTCTTTCTATTATAATTATAATAATTATTATAATTAATTATACCGAGTGGATGACAGATGGCAATCGATCGTTAAAATTTTGTTTGTTTTTTTGAGCGGAGCATTTTCATTCATTTCGCAGAAGAGAGAAAGAAGAGCTGCTGATTGAGAATTTTTCTCTTTTTAATTAATAGCAGCAACACACCACCCGGCCTCTGTTTTTCTTCCTTATCATCCTGTATATTATTTCCTTCAGTGGATTTACTTAAAATTAAAAAATATATGATCTGCTGAAAAGACCAAAAAAAAACAAGAGCCAGTTCAAGTTCATCAGTTCATCCTCTCCTTCCTTCTCTTCTTTTTTCTTTTTCTTTTTCTTTTTCCTTTTCATTTTCACATTTTATTTATTATTATTTAATGTATTATTAGATCATCCGAAAATTGATTGGAGAAGTGATGTGATGCTATTTATATGTAATTTGTTTCAAGGCACAAAAATACACCCACAGAGCGCCGACTAACTTCCCGTAAAGAAACTCTTTTGTACTTTATTATTATATCACAACTCACAACACATCTCCTCATCTCTCCTCTCTCATAAAAAATACAACAACACATATTTTTATTATAATTATAATTGGTGAATGAAAAAATGCGATGAGAAGAATTTGCAATAAATTATGTAGACTGTTTATATCTATACGTATGACCATGAATTAATTAATTTATATCGTGATGTTCCTCGTGCTAGGAAAAGTGTAAAAGAAAAAAGTTATTTTCATTATTTAAAAAATATGTTATTGAACTGTCGTTGGAATGTCCTTTTCGTTGCCATTGTCGTCTGTCTTTCGTGCTCTTTCATTCATGGTCGCGTTGTGGGGGGGAAAACGCTACTTCGCGTACAAGGCCAAAGTGAGTACGTCCCCGTGAAAATGAACAGCCAAGGGCTAGAAATGGCTGGTGTTCCTGCTGGGAAAGATCTAGATAGACCGACTGACCCGACTGCCAGCTGCTTCAACAGCAACAAGATAATACTTGGTAGAGGTACGAAGTCCATGCAGTCGATGGGAGAGGAAGAAATTTGTGGGGTCTTGCTGGAAAATTTTGGGGAGAAAGTTGCAAACGCACGCACTTTCTTCAAAAACTGTCAAATTTATTTAGGGACCATTTGCAATCACCAATGCATGCAGATTGCCTACCTGTTTGACCGATTGGACTACTCGAAGAGCTCGCCATCGGGATCAGGGGCGGGGTACGTGTTCAACACGCAAGATTGTACAAACTGTCTTTTGGAAGGGGACTGTTACATGCCCCCAAATGTCGGGGTAAGGTATAGACCAATCGTCGCAAACCCATGGTTTCCTAAAATTGTTCAAATTCCAGACGGGGAGAGTATTCCAAAGGCCCTGGGTTTGCCCGACATGCCCCACACGCCAAGCGTCGCAAAGCTTCCAGGACGATAAGATTGAATTCGGAAAGATCAAACGTTGTCCTCATCAACTCAACTTTTCGTCAAGAGCTCTTTTTCTTTGTCGCGCTCTTTGTTGCGTTTGAGAGGATTTTAGAATAAAAAGGGGGATCAACAAACAAACCATATGGTATTTTTCTAGAGGTTTTTATCCGGTCAAATTTAAGGCGTTTTTGTTGGCCAATTACTTTGCTTTTAATTTCTAAAATTAATTTTATTAAAAAAGAATCTTAAGATTTTATAATGTGATCCCAAATTTCAGCGGGTAAAACAAACAGGCGCGCTTTGTTAGAGGCGAAAGTTGTAGACGGGAGATGGGTTGGATCCGACCTGGCTCGTATCACACCATTTTATATCTACGCATATTTCGTTGTTGGTGTAGTCGTGCATGTACTCCGCTGCGATCTGACCGACGTGCTTCTTCGCCAGGTTCATTGGAAACATCTGGTACGATGGGGGGAAATCTAAAATCATATTATTCAACGATGTTGCCATGGCTTCCATGGTCTCCTTCATTTCATTGTTCTTGTAGTCTCTCTTCTTTATTCGGTCCCATGCGTTTTTTCCTAGCACGTTCAAGGGTTGTCGGCAGTAAGGCATCCCTGGGGGACAGCGTGGTTTTTTCGGCTTCCGAATGACTCTCGTCTTCTTTTTTCCAAAGCCCAGAAAATTCTTTACTCCCTTTACGGCTTTCTTGATGGTTTTCATAAAACCACCTTTGCTCGTCCTTTGGCTGGCAAAGCGCATGGAGCCGATGGGATCTTCCCCCTCCACCCTGCTAAAGGTGAACTTGTCGGCCTCGTCGCCTTCCCCGACGATGCGCTCCTTTGTTTCTAATAGCATTGCACTTGCGTACCCTGGTCCAGGGATCGGATTGCCCAGGCCTATGTCGGGGCGGTCTCCCACAGTGTATCCGACAGGCCCAGGGATTACCGTCTCCTCGGCAGAGCCGTACCCAACCGCCGGGCCCTGCATCATTTGTTGCGGGGACGATTGCAAGTCTCTGTCCATTCGCTCCATCATGTATACGCACATGATGCACTTCATGTCGCTAACTTTGCGCCTCATCGCCCTTATGCTCCTTTTCTGCGAGCGGCTGCCGCAGCCTAGTCCGGTCAAGTGACATGCTACCTTCCCAAGGACTCCTCCTTTGCGCGCCCCTGCTCCCGACCGAAACCTCATCGTTTCGAAACTGTGCTTGGGGGCCCGGTTGAACTTAAACCCTCCTTCGGCACTGGAAACGGTGGACGCTTTTTTGCTCCCCGGTTTCGAATCTACGAGCGCGCCTTCCTTTTGACTTTCTGCAACCGCAACGGCTGCTATAAGCGCAAACGCCAAAAAAAGTGCCAACTTTTCCATAGTGCTTGCTGCCTCTGAACAATATACACAGAAAAAAAGCAAGTTAAATACAAATAAAAGGAAGCTAGAAACAAAGAAGCACCCTAAGTGACTTTGAACCCCTTTCTATGTTTCTTTGAAAGAAGTACCCTAAGTGACTTTTAATCCCTTTCTATGTTTCTTTGTTTCTTTCTTGTAAAATTTTCATTCCATTCATTGTGACTAAGAATTCTAATTTGTATAAATCAGGTAGTGTGTGTATTATAACGAATTGCTCATAAATAATTGAATATAAACACAGTATCTAATGCTATGTAGGCTATGGTTAAATAGAAGCAAGCCTAAGGAGTTTTATATAGGAATTAAAATTTAAACTTCACTATCTCTTATTCCCATTGCATATTTATATTATCATCAGCATCGAAATAATTATAAGCCTAGGATTGTAGTCTAATTGAAAGTATAACTATTTATGCATATATTTATGTACTCTATGTATTAATTATATAGACATTTTAGTAATAGTACAGATTGTCCCCCCCTTTTTTAATTTTAATGAATTTAGAGTGAATAGGGACTCCTCAATTATAATACTTTTCTTCTTTCTATTAGTGATAGTCTAAGAATAGGGTGTATTATGTAGTAAGAATGTCGAAAGAAAGAAAGAAAGAAAGAGAAGAAAGAAAGAAAGAAAGAAAAAGAAAGAAAGAAAGAAAGAAAGAAAGAAAGAAAGAAAGAAAGAAAGAAAGAAAGAAAGAAAGAAAGAAAGAAACAAGAGGAGGAGGGAGGATCGATCGACGAGAGAATTTATTATTATAATTAATAAATAATGATGATTTGATGATGTGATGATGATGATCGATTGTACCTTGGTAGTACCAGGTAGAAGAAGAAGATGATCGCGATCGATCCGTTATTATTATTATAAAAAATAATAATAATATTATTATATTAAACTTATTCAATCACTGTGGTATTTCTAGTTTTCGAATGAATATTTTGTAGAAAAAAAGAGAGTTATATAGGTATTGCTTATTTATTAAAATTGTCGGTTTGTCTTGATCCCGTTTGTCCTCTTAAAAGTCGCACAGCATATTTATTTTTGTGGTTGCCCGTCCGTTTTCTCCCTTACCATCATGGCGGCTACCGTTGGGAGAGGAGGGTTGACCCTGCCTTCCATGGACGAGCTTATGGACACGTGGAAACCGAAGAAAATTGTAAAGCGCAGCGCTTCGATGAACCTTCTTCAGGGACTGTCGCGGTTTCGTCACTTGGACTACATTTCAGAATATTCCACCAAGCCCCAGGATTACACCAAGCCCCGGAAAACCTCGTCGAACGCGGGGAGTTTCTCCAAGGCCGGCCTGCCGACGCGGCTGGCCTCCTCCCGGGGGGTGAGCTCCCCCACACTGAGGCACCAGTTGAAAGACCGCTCGGTCTCGGTGAGCAGGGCGCACAGTATGGCGGCGTCCGGGCGTAACCTTAGTAAGAAAAAAACATCAAACGCTTCCTTAGAACACAGTCGAAAAATTAGAAGGTACAAACAGATGCCGGGTGGCGCAGGAGAAGGAGGGGCAGGGGCGGGTGGAGCCCCGAGCGAGGGCCGGAGAAGCGACGCGGGATCGGCCAATAGTGGAAAGAGGCGGGAGTACGTCAACCCGCTGAAGAAAGTGGAGATTGCGGTGGCACGTGCGAAACAGCGGATAAAGGACCGGGGGGGGTACCCCAAGCCTGGGGGCAACCAGCAGCTGTTGCCATTTGGCATTGGAAAGAAGAGAGGGTCGTGGTTTGACCAGCATTTCAAAGTGAGGGAAGAGGACGACGAAAGTTTGTACCGAGACAAAGTGCTTTTCTTCATGCGAATGCAGTCCAAGTCGAAGACCAACACGATCGTGCAGGACCGGGCGTCCTGGTCGCGAGCCAGGGCGTACATTGACCCATGCTCGAACCGACATCTTGTTCCCGACCCAGGGACCTCGAAGAAGGACCTTGCGTATTTTGACCACAACCAAGACTTAGAGATTTTACAAAACCCCGCAGACCCCCACAGGCTGAACCAGCAAACGCAGGACTACCACCATACCACGGCCTTTCGGTCAACAACCGCCCGACTTCTGGCGGACACGATAGATTATTCAGGCCCTGGGCCCAACATGCGCTTGTCCAATTCGTTTAGCATTCATCGGCCGAACAATGCAAGTGCTGCTTTCTTGGCCACAACCAGGGCACGGGCACATACAAACCCAATACTGTAAGAACATTTTTTTACTTAAATAATTTTTATTACCACGCCAGTACCGTAAGAATAGATAAAAATAAAAAAAAACACTAGACCACATCTAATAATAATTTTATTATTATGTTTATTATACCAAGGTATTTTGATAGACTATTAAATTATACTTGGTACACCCGAAGACACAAGAATGAAGAAGAAAGAAAGAAAAGAAGAAGCAATGACAAAACCTTAATTCTGAACACCTACGTACAACGAGAAGAAGAGAAGGGTAGTTCAAAAACCGCGCGCCAATTATTTTTATTTTTTATTTGCTAGTCGGTTCTATACTGTGTGTATAATATATAATAATTTCATACCGTATTGTGTATTCTGTGAGTACTTAGACTACTATTTTCATATTCATTTATTCCTTTTTTTTGTTTGCCTGCTATATAATACGTATTAGCTATAGCTATATTACTATGGACGACGACTACTATTTATATATTCATTCATTCTTTGTTGATTATTTTATTTGATTTGGTTTTTTTTGGTTCATTCAATTCTTCTTGTTTTTTAGTTTGCCTGTGCCCTGTGCTTGCCTCCTTCCTTCTTCCTTCTTTCCTGCCTTCCTTCCTGCTGTGCTCTTTGCTATGTTTATATTATATTGAAATTCCCAATTATGGCTAGGAGAGTACACTACTATAATAGATGATGCTGTGTGTATAGTTTTTTCTAATTGTATTTTTTTATTGGTGGGCGGGGGACGGGGGAGGAGGAGGAGGAGGCGGGGCTCACCACATCCACACCTATTATGGTTTTGGTGAACAACAAAACTACTGGTATTATAACAACTAACGAAAAGAAGATATAGACGACTGAATGTAAATATATATAAAGGAGAAATCAGTAACCATTTCGTTACTTAGACGCATATAGATTAATATAATTGATCAAACATAAAGGCTGGAACGCAAGAGAGAGAGAGAAAGAGACGTAACGAATTTATTGTCAAGATGGGAAGAAAAGGAAAGGCGCAAAAACATACGGCCAAGGAGATCGCGGGCAAGCACAAGGCAGCGAAGGAAAGGAATGGTGCCGCAGGCGGTGGTGGTAAAGCAGCCAAGGCAAGAAAGACGGCGGGGGCCAAAGCTGCCGTAAAGTGCAAGATTTGCCTTAGCCAACAGCCCAATTTAAAGAGTATGGAGGCGCACTTTGACAGCAAACACAGTAAATTGGACTGGAAGAATGTGGAGTGCCCAAAGTACGAGTCGGAATTCGGTGCCACCAAAAGCGCTTTGAAGAAAGAGGCCTTTGATTCGAAGCAAAAGAAGGACAGGGGCGGCAAATTGACCGCTGGCGGTAACCTGAAGACGAGTTCTGGCAAAGGCAAGAAGAAGGGCTAATTTACGATCTGGGCGAATTGAAGTTTCGGTGTGCATCGTCGCGCGTTTTGGCTTGTTCGGGTGTTTCGGGTTGAGGGGCATATACTTTTGAAACAACACACCACCACCAAACTTCAAAAACCCACATTTTTTGAAGGATGAAACTTTCAGGGACTTTGACTGGTAGAAGAATCGATTTGTTGAATACAGATCACCTTTATAATAGTAATTTGGTATAACATGAGAGTCTTAAAGCATACTAATAAAATTTATTTATTTTTTATACTAAAAGTACGTAAGTATCAAATCAAATCTCATATGATAGTGTACTATTATAATCATATTGATGATATTGCTACCGGTATAATAATATATAATTTGTTTTTTATTCATGCTGTTATTTACATTTTGCGAATCTTAAAATTTAATATAATGCCCCATACAGCAGTTTCGCCCGTTTTGTTTCATCATTGCCGGCTATATAATTTGTTTTTCATTACCTCCGACAATTACATTTTGTGTTCCCCCTATATTTGGCATGTTCTTGTTATTATTTCATATGAATTCAAACACCTCCGTTGAGACAATCTCTCCGTTTCTGGTCCGAAGAGCTTTAGGCCACGCAATAGTCTTCCGTATCCGATTTGTACTCTTCGTCTGAATCGCGAAAAGTATGGGTCCGGTTTTGAATCTTCCCGTGAATGTCTTGAAAAATTTCATTCGCACTCGCCCGGATTTGATCTGACATTTTTTGGACAACACTCATATTAAACAAGTGCATGGTGGTGAATCTGTTTGACGATTTGATATTTTCTAATTCCACGAGATCATCTCGAAAGGCAGCCAACACCTCATCGGTCGATTCGCTTGAATTGCTGCATTGAAGATTAGAGGCCTTGCCGAACATCGCGTTGCCCCGGTGTCCTCCCGTTACACTAGGACAATGGCCAATACAGCTCGGGCCTGCCAAAGGCACAGGCGAAGATTCTACACCCTGAAATGTGTCTGGGAGCAGGCCTTCTGTACTTGCGCCTGTGTTAATGCCTGGACCCACCTTCTCGTTTCCCCTCCGTAGGTTCAACTTTTTTTCATACGCGTCGTCTTCCTCTTTCCACCTTTGTTTGAATTTTTTTCCAGTTTGTGGGAGGACTGCCCGTTCTTTGTCACCCTTGTCCGCGGAAAGGAACTCTACAAAATCGATGGCATGGACGTTGTCTCCGTCGTACTGCTGAACAAACTCTTGAAAGGCCTGAGACGTTATTTGTCCTCCTGAACTATTGGACACAGATGGCGACAGTAGGACTTTACCAGCCGAAGTCTTTCCGCTGTTTTTTTTCTGCGTCGAAGTCTTTGCGGTCTTTTTCTTTTGGATTTTTGCTTGACTATCAGGCTTGTCATTAGTTTTTTTCAACCGTTTGGAGTTTCTTGTAACGGGATTGTGCTCATGCAACCTAGACGGCTTCCGTTTCAAACGCCTCTCCGTGGCTCTCGGTCTCCTCGGCAGCGGTGTTGCAGTTTCCATTAAACGTTTGCTTTGTTTGCGCGGCGCAAGCTTCCGGTTCTGCCGAGAGTGACTTTTTACGAGTCGATCTTTAAACTGTTCTACCATGTATGCAATAGACAACACCTTCGCCTCGCCGTCCGATTCCCATGCGCTTGTGTGCCCACCCTTTTGTTCGTCTCTCCACAATTTATGCAGAGACTGAATCGTTCTAGAAATCAGATATTGACGATCAACGCACTGTCTCGCAACCGCGCGATACCCATGAACCGTGAAAAAGAATTGCCGTAACATAGGCGTGGAACATTCGCTGTTTATTACCAGAGCCTGTTGTATTTCCAACGCGTCCAAAACGCTTACAGCAGTCTCGCCCTTTCTCTTCGCTCGTTTCCTGTGTCGTTTTCCCGGCATGGCCAAGCTGATCTTTATATATATATATCTATCTTACAGTATCCAGATGTACGTGTCTGTACGTGTACAACAACAAACTTCAATTCGTTCTATGTGGTATGCTTTTGATATCCAACAAACTAACACGTGAAGAAAGAAAAGAAGGGTGTATTGCAAACATATACTTTAGCTCTTTTTTGTAAACAGTATATCGTGTTCATACATACTTTTTTGTTGAGTATATTTTATATGTATTATAATACCACCACTTTTGCTCTTTCCGTTACGGGTCGTCGTCAGGGGGGGGGCGGGGGGCGGGGGCGGCTTTTCTTTTCTTATTTTATTATACTATACCTACCACCAAGGTCGGTTCTACCGGTACAGGTACCTACTATGGGGGGGTGGTTCTTCTTCTTTCTCCTCTCTCTCTCCTCTTCTATTCTTCTTCTTCCTTTCTCGTCCTCGGTCGTCGTCGCGATTATTTTTTCTTATAATATTACAGTATATTTTTTCTGTTTCTTTATTTGCTGGTCTGTTGTTGTTGTTGATGATTGATTGATTGACGTCAAAAATATATATTATTTATTTTATAAAAAATATTACATTATTTTATTCAATAATACTCAGTATATATAATAAAGTTTTATTATATTAGAAAGTAAGAAAGAAAGAAAGAAAGAAAGAAAGAAAGAAAGAAGGAAAGAAAGAAAAGAAAGAAAGAAAGAAAGAGTCGAAAGAAAGAAAGAAAGAAAGAGTCGAAAGAAAGAAAGAAAGAAAGAAAGAAAGACGCTCAGCTCAATCCACGTACGGTACGGTACGGTACCTTTATTAGATCCGAAATTCGGGGAAGTGTCGTGATGCTATTGGCTGTATTTTCAAGGCGCAATAATACACCAACAGAGCGCCGACTAACTTCCCGTGGAGAAGCTAGCATCAAACAGTGGTGAAAATATATTACTATACCAATAGATATAGGTAAATATTATAAGTACAATATTTTCATTGGTACCACCCCCCCCCACCCCCTAACAGCCAATTTCTTGATTTTAATAATACGATGACTTTTAGCGGATCTGCTCAACGCTGAGGAGACCTTGTGGTTTGTAAGGGTATGGAGTCTTTCCATTGGTATTTTTATGAACAACGACGCCTAGCTTTCCAACGAGAATATTCCATACGGATTTGATGTTAGCAGGCCAAGAATGAATGCAGCCGGCACTGTTCGGCATTGACTCGGGTGCATGCCACCCCGGCCACTCGCCCGTGTGCATGAGAATTCCATTGCGTATGTGCGGTAACAAAAATTTTGCATTCCCTTCGAGTCCTGCCACGGCCCGGTTTACGGGGTATGGCCCGTATAATTTTGGGACATCCTCTGGAGAATTCAGGTCGAAACTCATCAGGCCGGTAGGCGTGTTGCCGCCGCTACTAAATTGATTCCGACCAACGTCGGTCGTGTAAGACGGCCACGTGGTGTTCTTTACCACACTGGAGTGCCCGTGAAGGCGGACTCGGAAGGAAAACAGGTAACCGCCGTCTGCATCGTACAACGTGGCATTGTGCTCAAACGATCGGTTCTGGTTTACTTTTACGTGGACCTTATACATATAACCTTTCACTCGTGCGGGGATCCCATCGTCCGTGTACCCATCGTCGCTGCAGCATTCCAAAAGGGCAATGGCTTCGTTGGCTCCAAACACGCCTTTTTCCGACGAAGGTTTGTGCAAGTGCTGAAAGTTAACGACGGCCTCGACGGTCGCCTTGTCGTACAGTCCCGTTGCAACCAGGCTCGTTTCACTAGAACTACGGTTCAGCAAGTGCTGCAGAATAATGACATCATTTCCTTGCATTGCGGGGGTAAACTCCCGCAAAATACGGCGGAAAGGATCTGGCATCGCACCGTCTTTGATAACACCACCACTAGCAACCATCAACACACAAAGAGACAGCACACAACCCCGAAGCAAACCCTCCCCCCTCCCCATCGTTTCTGCGTCTTCGACTGGCCCTCTAAATTTTATTAGAAACAACTTGATGGCAATTTGTTTCTTTTCCACAATGTTTGTTCAAGGTATCTGTTTTCCTTATTCTATCTTGTTTTGTATTAGCATTGCATTTGTTTGTTTATTTATATTGTCTCGTTCGTTCGTTTCGTTATTTAATGAAGCAGAAGAAGAGAATAGTAGAAGAAGCAAATGTACCGTAGTCTATCTCTTCTACTAACAATAATAAAAAAATTATATAGTGGTGTCTTCTCTTCTTTCTTCTTCTTTCTTTCTTCTTCTTTCTTTCTTCTTCTTCTTCTTCTTCTTCTTCTCTTCTTCTTTTTTTTTTCTTCTTCTTCTTTGTCTTCTTCTTCTTCTTCTCTTTTTTTCCTTTTCTTCTTCTTCTCCTTCATTCTTCTTCATTACTTCTTCTTCTTGTTCTTCTCCTCTGTCCTCCTCTCTTCTCTTCTCTTCTCTCCTCTCCTCTTTTTTTCAAAAATATTATTATTATTGTAATACTTGTATTTTTAATGTACTATATGTAGTATACATCATGATGAACAAATATAATATTTCAATATTTTCACTTAGTATACATATACATACTATTAAGATTTCCCATGGTTTTATTCTTGATTTTCATATAAATATTATATAAGTATAATGGTTTATCTATCTAAATATATATTAGAATATAAAATATTGTTTTTGATGAAACAGTTTTATTTCCTCCACCACCACCAAAGAAGAAGAAGAAGATAGAGAAGAAGATGAAGAAAAAAAATGAAAGAAGAGATAAGTAATTTAAAACTGAAACGTAGATACTGTCCATCCCAACGCTTATTAAGTACCTTGACGAAACATATATTGCTACAGCATCTGGTGATAAATCAGTTTAGCCCCCTTGGGATTTTTATTGTGTTGCATACCATGGAGAATAGAGAACTTAGCAATGCGAGTAGAACCATAACGGCTGCGGCCGAGCCACAGCCGGCACCTACGTACACGCTTCAACTTCGTCCGCGTGCGACGTTGACTTGGGACGAAAGTGTTGTAGACAATGAAAATTTGGGGCGAAAATCCAGCAAGAAATGCTGAATATACCATAAGCCCAAAGCGTTTGACGAGAGCGATACGGAGAGTGAGGGAAGTGGCTCTGATAGTGATAGTAGCGATGGCGGTCCGCAGCGGGCCCGGCCCACGAAGAAGGCTGCCAAGAAAAAGCACCACCGTGGTCACGGCCACGATCACGACCATGATCACCATCGCCACCACCACGCTGGGGCAGAAGGCAGTAGCTCGTAAGTGTGCACGACGGCGCTGCTCTTCCTGTAGCAAGTTTGTTGGAATCAAATGACGGCCTCCGCAGTAAACATACACTGCCTGGGAGATCGAGACTAGCCCGATGATTCAAAGCATTGTTGCAACCACCATTTGTACATAGGTGTTCATTTTTGGAACTTTCTACACCATACGTTTTGTTGAATTCACATGAAAGATATAAATTGGAAGACAAAGGGAGGGAGGTGAGTTCAAGACAACAGCGATAATTCGTCGCACGGATTGTGTCGTTTTTGTATAAAAATATACGAAGTACAACATAAAGTATTATAGACACATGTTACGGTAAGATTTTATAACTACACCAGGGCGCTCCGCTCCTGTAGTAAAAACCCTCCCGGAACAAGAGTTGTGCCATTGAGCAAACAAAAACGCACTACACAAATAATTCAGAAGAATAGGACAATATGTGACAATTTTTGCCTCTGCTGCGGATTATGTGATTGGTTTAAATCAAGTCCGCGACATCCATCGGCATTTCTTCGATTTGTGTGTGATAAAATTGCTCAATGTCACGCAAGTAACGGACATCTCCGGCGGTCAAGAAGTTAATGGCAACCCCCTTACGACCGAAACGACCAGAACGACCGATACGGTGAATGTAATTTTCACGGTTGGTCGGCAAGTCGTAGTTGATGACCAAACTTACTTGCTGTACGTCAATACCACGGGCGAGCAAGTCGGTGGTGATCAGTACACGACTGGAGCCACTTCGGAACTCGCGCATGATCAAGTCACGCTCTCGCTGGTCCATGTCACCGTGCATTGCGCTTACGGTGAAGTCCCGGGCGGTCATCTTCTCCGTCAGCCAGTCGACCTTTCTGCGGGTGTTGCAGTAGATGATCGCTTGGGTGATCGTCAAGGTTTCGTACAAATCACAAAGGGTGTCTAACTTCCATTCTTCGCGCTCAACAGCGATGAAAAACTGCTTGATACCTTCCAAGGTAAGCTCGTCGCGCTTGACGAGGATACGGGCAGGTTCGCGCATAAATTTGTTGGTGACATCCAAAACTTCGGATGGCATGGTCGCGGAGAAAAGGCATACTTGGATGTTTTCCGGCAAGAACTTAAAGACGTCGTAGATTTGGTCTTTGAACCCGCGGGAAAGCATCTCATCGGCTTCGTCCAATACGAAGAGCTTGATGTCGTCCAGGCGAAGGGCGCCACGGTTGATCATGTCATGTACACGGCCCGGTGTTCCGACGACGATGTGGACACCTTCTTGCAGTTTGCGAATGTCTTCGCGAACGGCGGTACCACCAACGCAGGCGTGCACCTTGGCTTGCAAGTAGTCTCCCAAGGCAACGATAACCTTCTGGATCTGTGCGGCAAGTTCGCGGGTTGGGGCAAGTACGAGCGCCTGGCATCCCATGACCTCCTTGATGTTGATGGACTGAAGGATGGAGATGGCGAAGGTGGCGGTCTTACCGGTACCAGACTGGGCTTGGGCAATGCAATCGTGGCCACGAAGGATTGGGATGATCCCACGTTGCTGGATCGCAGAGGGCTTTTCGAAACCGTACGCGTAAATACCACGCAGCAGGTCATCGTGCAGTTCCATATCGTCAAATGAGGCAACGGATTCGTCCCAGTTGGACTCGATAATTTGCTCCTCTTCCGCTGGGGCGGCAGCGGGTTCGGGGGCGGGTCCAGACTCAGCTGCTGGTGCAGACGTTGCTGCGGTGTTTGCAATTTCAGCCATATTTGGTGAGAATTGATAAAGTTTTGGGGTAAATAGTTTTGGATAAAATCGTTTTGGATAAATAGCTTTTTGAAAGGTAAAGAAAAGACTTGGTCACGCTAAGTTTGCGTAAAATCCTTTCGTCATTTGTACCTCAACCTACCATCCATCCATCCATACATCCCCCCCCAACACGAACAAACACATAACTCTCTGTATTGATCGGTGTCAATCGTTTGATATAATAGAAGTAAGAAGAAGGAAAAGAATATAGAAGAAAGAGATAGAAGAAGAAGAAAGAAAGAAAGAAAAAAAGAAAGTTTCTTCCCCATCCTGTGTCCATATTATTAATTGTATTCCAAAATATTAATTAAATATACCTACCGACCCCTTTTGAGATGAAAGACTAAAGAAGAATAAGTATACATGAATAGTAGAGTAATTCAATTTAAATAGGAGATACAGTACAGCAGAAGAAAGAGAAGAAATTCCTTCCATCCAAGAAAAAATAAAATTCTGGTAAAAATGAATCTCGTTTATTATTAAGGTGGATATATAATTAATTAATATTTTAGTTGTAGTTCTATATATAAATTATATATTATAATAACTATGTATGTAAAATATAAGATCACGTCTTTTAATTGTTCTTTATTGAATAGGTACCATAATAAATTCACTATACTTATAATAGTATTGTATATTATTGAATTCATTAGCGTATGTATTTCCTTATGTGATTGTTTGATTGGCCAAACGTTTTTCTTCCTCGGAGCTCTCTAAGCCAGTCATTCATTTCAATGTTATTCCTATATAAAGTATTTATTGTTTGTTTCTTATACTATTTCTATTATATATATATGATTACATTGATACAGCATTCTATAAATACAATATTGATTTATTATACTTATAATATCCTATTTAGGTAAATTCCTTCCATCTTCTGAAAAAAACAACTGGTAATTTTCCGTTTTTAAAAACAAGTACGAGGACGCCTTCCCCGCCCGCCGCCCGCCGCGCCGCCCGCCCCTTTCCCCATTCCCCTTCAATTCATCATGCCTTGATCGTGTACTTGACTTGTACTTTGGTTAAAAAGACACCTATCTATCTATATCTTCAAGGAATTTATATAATACAAATACAAATACAAATACTAATACAAAACAGTTGAAAAGTACTTGATGTTAGTCGTTACTTTCGATCGGTCACCTCGGTTTCCCTTGTTATTGTTTGCCCTTTTGCCCTTTTCTGTTTCCTTCTTCTTCTGTATAATATGTATTGGAAAGAGGGGAGGGATGATGCCTCAACAACAAGAGAACAGAGTTGAATAGAGAAGAAGGGGGGGGGCATGGGGCATGGGGCATGAGGGATGGGGGATGAATCAATCCATCCTGATGATGATGATGATAAAAAACAATATTATTATTATGTAGGACTATTATTTATTGATGATGGAATTTACTTTTTATTATTGTTGTTGTTCAATTCATTTTAAATTATTTATAGATTGTTTCACTCACCGTGTAGTTTCAATTGATTTCAAAAGATAGATATTTTCTGCTTTATGTATACCATACCTAGATATATTCAACGGTAGCATCACTCTGGACTTACAAGCAGGTAACGAGTTGTTTCGTAAGAATTTAGCGGTGCCAGGTTTAACGAATACGTTCGCTTTCGGGGCTCCTGAGAAAGCAACATGTCAAGCCTTGCCTTTGCCCTCGGCGTTTGCCTTGCTTTGTTTTCTACGCCTACATCTCTTTCCCACAGCGTCCCAATTGTTGGATCCTCCTCGGCGCAGCCACAATATGTCTCGCCGGATCGGGCGCACTACGATATTGTCGATTTTGATACAAACTTTTTGAAACATGGAAAAACTGGATTTTCTGGACTGGTCGTTTACTTGGGGTTTCAAAACCCGCTGTACATTAATGCCGAACCGCTAAGTTCGTGGCAGCAAGCGGGGAATAGCACTGCAATGGCGTCTGCGTTGTCGAGAATGATCAGTCTTCAGTGCGGGCCCAATGTGTACAGTCACCCTCAACATGAAAAGGAAAGGTCATCGTTTCGCGTCGTCTCGTCGACAGGCGGGGCCGTTGCCTCGCGTGCCAACGAGAGTAGCGTAGGAAGTGAAACGCCGTACTCGGTTTGGATTGTACAATTTTTGAAGACGGAAAAGTTGCATGCCATGTCCAGGCACGTGTCTTTTTCCAAGTGTAACGTTAGGTTTAGGGGGTACAAGAAATTACGCTTTACGAATGCGATTGGCGGGGAAGTTGGGCTGGAGTGGAACCCGGCAAAACCAGGCCTTTCTCGTAAGAATCTGTACGGCCTCCCCGAGGCTCTCTTTGTTGCGCAGGGGGCAAAAGGGATCAGCAGCACAGGTCAAGACAGCATGTTCCATTACAAGAAAAAGAACTTGGACCTCATCGTTAAACATTGGATTCAGAGCATGAGCGATAGCGACGTCATGAAGGTCTTGTCGTTGTACCGAGGCATTGCAAACGCCAAAGTCAATTGGGGAAATGTTTCGGGCAATGTACATAACAAAAGCCAAACTGCAAAGGACTTGAGCCAGCATAACCGACGCCGCGAGCTCCTGAAGATTAGCGAAGAAGACAAGGGCGAGGGGCCGGCGAAAGTCTCGAAAGCAGAAGCAAATTTGCTAGGAATGCTTCAGTTAGAGCATAAGCTGAGGGCGGCGGAAAACGCAGGCGTCGGGGTATCGATGAAGACCATTCGAGAGGAATTAGAGAACCCGATGAAAAATGCCCTGCAATATGATGTACCAGAAGTTATGCACAAGCTGATATTCCATCCATCGACGGAGGCCATGTCGGCAATGTCGCAGGCCACCCTGATGCCCGCGGTGACTGACCCCGTGCTTGACCAGCTCGACACCAACTGGCGCAATGGAGTGGGGTCTAACATGCCAGGTTCCACCGTTCACCATCCCGCGGGCTCATTGGATCACCACAAGGTCGGTCTCGCAGATGACGTAGCGTGGGGAATATCAGAAGCTGTTGCGGAAGAGTTGCTCGGCTCTGTAGTGGAAAAAATGGAGCGATCGCTGATTGACGATATTCCCAACGTTGTCACGCGCAATGTCGTTCGTGAGATGTACCCAACCTTGACTCGCGCCCTCACAGAAGACCTATCGCAGGGAGTAGCGCATGAGGTAGAAGAGCCGTTAAGTAGGGAGGTCGTGCAAGACATTGCCCAAGCACTGATACCAGCGCTGACCTTGTCCTTGGCGCCCATCGTTACTCATAGTTTGACCCGTAGGCCATCGCATGATTACTACTGTTATTATTGCCATGAAAAACAGATGTATTGCGCGTACTGTGAAAAGGCCAACGCGGACGCTGCGCACACGGATTATTACGCTGCCTACTACGCGTCGTATTTCTCCCGTTATTACGCATACTATTATGGACGCATGGACGTGAACCACTTCGACGATCCTTACACGACGCCAAGCCAGAAGCCCATCATCCAGGTTGACCCTGAGGCCGCAGAGAAGAGGGAGAAAGAGGCGCCCAACGAACCGTCGCACTGGGGCGGCGCCGGGGCGGAACAGAACAAGAAAAAAGGAGAAGAAGAAGCAGAAAAAAACAAAGAAGAGCAGAACAGGAAAAAGGAACAGAAGGAGAAAAGAGAAGCAGAGGACGCCAAGAAACGCGAAGCGAGCCAAAAGCAACGAGAGGAGATGCGCGCAAAAACTGAAGAGAGAGACAAAAAGGCAGCAGAAGAAACCAAGAAAGAGGAAAAGAAGAAAGACGAGAGAAAGAAAGCGGAACGGAACAAAAAAGCAGAGGAAAAGAAGAAAGAAGAAAGGAGGAAAGAGGAAAAGAAAAAAGAGGAGAAGAAAAAAGAGGAACAAAAGAAAGAAGAATATATTAAATCGTGCTACGGAAACCCAACATGCAGCGGTCATGGGAAGTGTGGAGGGCAAAAACCGGGCAAATGCCAATGCAACCCATCGTGGAGCGGCGAGGAATGTACGGTCGAGAGGCACATCCGGTCTTGCAGGTCTGTTGGGGATCCTCACCCGACAAGTTTTATGGGGCACCGCTTCAACATTTACGAACAAGGGGAATTTATGCTTGCAGTGCACCCTGATCTCAGCGAGAAGCACCACGCGTACATGGACTGGATAGCGCCGAATCGTAAGGGGCACATTTCCGCCAACGTGGGCTACGCTGTGCAGGCTGGTGGGGAGACCATCGTCGTGTCAAACATAAATGGTGCAGTAGTGGCTAAGATTGGTTGCAAGACGGTGAACGGAAACACACCAGGCGGAAACACGGTTAGCGGAAGTGGGTCCTCGAAGGTAACGGTCAAGACTGCCGAGGGTTCTGTAGCAACCATTAATCGTGCGTGGTCGCATTTTGTTGATACGTATTTGACAATGAAAATTCCTAAAGATGGAAAAGGGAGAGGTATTTGTGGAGCCATGGGAAAGTCGGCACAGCAGGATAGCGCTTATCTTGGAACAACGTGTTCCCGGAACACGCCGTGCAACGGCGGGAAACTGAGAGCGTCTTCGAGCCTATTTGGGGGCTGCAGCTATCAAAATATTCGAGCAAGGTATGGTTTCAAGGCACTCTCTGGAGTCCTAAAGAGTGCGAAATCAACAGAAATGCCCACAATGAGCCGGGCCTTTGCAGAGGACAAGTGCAAGGACATCACATCCAAAGTTGCTAAAGCAAACTGCATAGAGGACTTGCAAGTTGCCGGGTCTGATCCAGCCTTGGCGAAAGACCTGGTGGCCGCCGCGATACTTAGTGTGAAAGTTAGTGAAGAAGTTGAATCAAGAGAGAAAACAATGCAACAGGAGCTAGCAGCGGCGGAAAAAACTGCCGTGCAGGAGTCGGGGGCTTGGGAGAAACAAATGAAGCATGAACAAGCAGTCGCAAAGCTAGCGGCTGAAAAACATTCAGGGGAAAACGCTGGTGGGCGTGGGGCAAAACTTGAAGCAGAATCTTCCCCCACATCTGTTCCGGGGTCTCTTGATACCAGTCGTGACGCCACGTCGGACTCGGGGTCTTCTACCGTCGGGCGAGCGGCCAAATCAAACTCGGGATCGGCTGACGCATCTGCTTCAGGATCCCCTGGTGTCAATCGTGGCATGACGTCGGACTCGGGGTCTTCTACCGTCGGGCGAGCGGCCAAATCAAACTCGGGATCGGCTGACGCATCTGCTCCAGGATCCCCTGGTGTCAATCGTGGCACGACGTCAGACTCGGGGCCTTCCGCTGTTGGGCGAGCGGCCAAGTCAAACTCGGGATCGGCTGACGCATCTGCCTCAGGATCCCCCGGTGTCAATCGTGACAGTACGCCAGACTCGGGGCCTTCCACTCTCGGGCTAGCGTCGGAATCAGGGCCTTCCATTGTCGGGCGAACGGCCAAGTCAAAGTCGGGATCTTCCTACGCATCTGCTCAAGGATCTCCTGGTATTAATCACGACACCAAGTTCAAGCCCGCTGCCAGTAGTGATAGTAAATCTGAGTCAGCGGTCAATCATGATGACCACGAAGACCGGCCGCGTGACGAGGAAGCACACGCAACCAAATACGCAGAAGCAATGGCCCGCCACATAGGCAGGGGGGGGGTACGAGTGTAAACGCATATGCACATCGCTTTGAGTAAATTAAAGACCTTTTAAAACAAAATAATGGAGCTGTTATTAGTTACTTAAATAACAGCCATTTTTTGTCTCTAAAACGTCAGTTAGGGTTAAAATCCACGACGAAACGAAACTAAAAATCAAATTAAAAAATCGAGATAGGATTAGGGTTGGATTTGAAGTAGTATTTGATTTAAAATAAGAGTCTTAAAACATATAATAATTTGTTTTTTTATAAAAAAAGAAAAAAGAAGGTGTCGGTACTACATTATATCATATACAAATAAACACAAAAACATTTTTAGATTTCGAAGAATCAATGATTGATGAAGTGAGAGTCTTTAGCATACTACTATAAAAACAAGAAAATTGGCTGTTACTATATACATTTTTTGTTTGTTTTAGTTTAATTGAAAATCGTTTTTTTAGTCCTACACTATCTCGACCTCCACCCTGTCAAAATCAGGCATGTCCTCATTACTGAGGGCCTGGTACCCTCGCTTCTTGGAAAAGCAGTTGAAGAAACAATGACAAATAGTCGGAAAAAAACCACCACACTTCGCACTCGAAAAGGAAGATGCGTCCAGAGACTGCAGATTAGGACGCTTGTAATACTTCAAATGCAAAGATGATGTAACGACAGACACGGAAGAAAATGCCATGGCTAACCCTGCAAACTTTGGGGGCAACCCAATGTGCAAGAAAGGGTAAAACACCCCAGCAGCAAGTGGGATTCCGAGCGTATTATACCCCATGGCCCAAAGAAAGTTCAATAAAATACGCCTAAATACGTGCCGAGACAAATGCATTGCCACTGCAACGTCTTCTAGCTTATCTTTCACCAGGACAATGTCTGCGGCATCAATGGCTATCTCAGATCCCTGCCCAAGCGCAATCCCTATGTCAGCCTCTGCAAGAGCAGGCGAATCGTTTATCCCGTCGCCCACCATTGCAACCACATGCCCATCACTCTGCAGTTTTTTCACCGCGTAAGACTTATTTTGAGGGAGCACTTCTGCCGTAACAAATTCTTCGTCTATACCCACCTCTTCGGCAACTTTCCTTGCAGTTCGTGCGTTGTCTCCGGTGACCATGTAAACGAGCACACCCATTCGTTTCAACGCCTTTACCGTCGCTACGGCGTCTGCTTTCAATGTGTCCGACAGCCCAATAATCCCGAGAGCTTTTCCATCCACACCGACGGCAACGCATGTCGCCCCGTCTTCCTCGGCGGTCTTCATTTGATCGTGAAACCTACGACTCACCGTTATATCCATGGTCTGCATCCACTGCCGATTGCCTATGGTTACTTCGAATGACTGGTCGTACGCTTCGACAACGGCTTTGATCCCTAGCCCCGGTTCAATATCGATATCAAGAGGTTCTTGGAGACAAAACGTTTCACTTTTCTTAAATCGTACTCGTGCGTGCTTGACGATTGCCGCACCGAGTGGGTGTTCACTGCCTAACTCTGCGGATGCAACTAACGAAAAAAAGAATTCAAGATCAGAACCTGCCGCATCTGCGTTGCTATGTTTTGGCAGGTTTTCTGGGTGGATGATTGTAGCGTGGGTCACATCGGGTTTTCCCATTGTCAACGTCCCAGTTTTATCAAATATAATCGCTGTCGTGCGGTGCGCCATTTCTAGTGCATTTCCCCCTTTGATGAGAATCCCATTCGCGGCGCCCACCCCTGTGCCTACCATAACTGCCGTCGGGGTCGCTAGCCCCAGTGCACACGGGCACGCAACGACCAAGACGGCAATGCTGAAAAGAAAACTAAACACAAAATTGTTGGGGTGCTGCATGCCAGTCTGCTGGACAACCCATGATTCTGGGGCTAATCCCGTAGAGAGAAGTACGTACCAAACAAAAAATGTGACCACAGAAATCCCAATAACAGTCGGGGCAAAGACGCCGGAAATGCGATCTGCAATTTTTTCAATCGGGGCTTTGCTGGTTTGGGCTTCTTCGACAATCCGCAGAATCTGTGCGAGCGCCGTGTCTTGCCCCACGCGGGTTATACGAATGTACAAAATCCCAGTAGAGTTTATCGTGCCTCCGTACACGCCAGAGGCAATTATTTTTGTCACGGGCATGCTCTCCCCGCTTATCATCGACTCGTCGATGGTGGAGCGCCCTTTTACTACCGTTCCGTCGGCAGGTACTGTTGCACCAGGGAGCACTTTGACAATGTCCCGCAGTTGGACGAGTTCCACGTCCACCATCCTCTCCTGTCCACCGTGCATGTTCCCGTCTTCGTCAATTTTACACCCTTCCACAATGAGGGCAGTTTTTGCTTGCAACCGCAGCAGCTTGGAAAGAGCATCGGACGTCCTTCCTTTCGCGTACGACTCCATCAGTTTTCCCATGACGACAAAAGTCAACAACAAAGCACTGGATTCAAAAAAATGTTGCCCATGAAAGCTTTTGTACATGCACGCCAGTAGAACAGACGCAACAGAGTAGATGTACGACGCAGACGTGCCCAGCGATACCAAAAAATCCATGCCTAAGTTACAGTGCCGGGCGCCTCGCCAAGCGGCGCGGTGGAAACGGGCCCCCACCCAAAATTGGATCGGGGTTGCCAACAAGAACAACAGTACAGTCTTGTATGTTATACGTGGAATCACGTGCTCTTCCAAGGCCGCGTTTGCTTTGGACGACAAAACGGGTATGATCATGTTGATGATAATTATTGGTATCGCAAATACCAATGAGGATATAAACAGAATCTGCCACCCCCGAAATTCTTTTGCGTGACTATTTTTAAGGGCCTCGGGGTCCACCTTCTTCTCGTCCTTCACACGGATCTCGTACCCTAAATTCCTCACATGCGTTACGATGTCTCTTGTCCCTGGTCCCTTCGTCTTTTCGGCCTTGACCTTTAGCGTATGTGTCATAAAATTGACGCTTGCTGCTACCACACCAGGCAATCGGCCGACCCCCTTCTCTATCTTTCCTGCGCAGGCGGCACAGCTCATGCCTGAAACATCGTACGTCGTGGTGGCGACATTGCTGTTACATTGTTCGCTGGAAGAAGATTCGTTGTACAAAAACTTACAAGAAAACCCAATGCTAATCACGCTTTCCGCAATATCACCTTCCGATATACGGGCCGGGTCGTATACGGTCTCCAGTTTCCCTGCCAAAAGCGCCACGTTGACTTGGTATATCCCATCGGCGTTCTTGAGCTGCCGCGTGATTGCTGCAGAGCACGACGAGCAGGACATTCCCCCCACGTCGAAAAACCCGTGGTAACTGTTGGCTGGAAAAGCGCCTAGTACTACTGGCAACGGCCCAGATTGGGACGCCGTTGCATTTTTGAGGTGGCCTCGTTTTCCCTTGCTCTTGGTGCCTTTTCCCGCACTTTCGTTGCCCACGCTTGCGTCGAACCCAACCATTTCCACGGCTTCAATCAGCTCCTCCACACATGCCGTTCCGGTCACGCGTGCATTCGACTCTGCAAACGAAGCCTTTGCCGTTACCACCCCTGGAACCCCCAGCAGTGCGTTCGTGACAGTAGTTCCACACG